>CM076580.1:1607506026-1607788526 GCA_034641835.2 Pinus albicaulis
TCCTAAATGGCTAAGGCCTGGAGGAACCGTGCCAGGGGGATAAAGGGGCTCACCCAATGACCAAGATTTTTGAAGAATGAAGCGAGGTTGGATTTTACTGAGGAGACGTTACATCATGCAAACATTCGATGGTGGGGTCGAGAGATAGGAGGAGGGGAAACTAGGAAAAGTTCCAGCGAGGGAGAAAATCCTTGTAAACGCGGAGACAGTCAGGTTGACGGTTTGCTTGTGGCTACGAAGAGATGGTCGTCTCGGGTGAGGTGCGAGATTTTGGTTCTGTGTGTGTCAGCTGGTCGTGGTGACCCTATCTTCCCATTATGGGAAAAGAAGACATCTTGCGAAAAGACATGGGATGGAACTGACGGACATAACATAGGTGTAGCTTCGCCACAAAAAAGAATGTTGTAATCTAGTGGGCGTCAATGAACCCGACGTCGCCATGGCAGGTCTTACTGGCGAGTGTGATAGGGCAATTACGGAACAAGCCAATGGGCTGGGAGGCATGACCGTCCCACGCTCTAAGGGTGATCGTGGAAGGGGCCAGCTCAGGGGATCTGAGTTGCTTCCAAACCGAAGCGGACATCACGCAGGTCGTAGCCAGGACGGTTTGCTTGTTGGCTACATCAGAAGATCGGCGGACATTTAAAACAAAAGCAAGACTTGTTGCCAAAGGATACAAGCAGCAACAAGAAAGAGACTATGAGGAAAATTTTGCACTGGTTGCAAGGATGGAAACAGTGAGAACAGTGTTGTCCGTAGCAGCACAACACAAGTGGAAAGTTTTCCAAATGGATGTGAAATTTGCATTCATGAATGGAGTGTTGAAAGAAGAGGTATATGTTGAACAACCTCTAGGCTATGAGATTGAAGGCGAAGAGCACAAAGTATGCAAGTTGAAGAAAGCTCTGTATGGGCTTAAACAAGCACCGAGAGCATGGTGCAACAGGATAGATGCTTACCTAACTAAAAATGGATTTGAGAAATGTGATGGAGAACCCACACTCTACATAAAATAAAATGATGGTAATATTCTTATTTTTGTTTTATATGTAGATGATTTAATCTTTACTCGCAATGAAGTTTCTCTCATTTATGATTTTAAAGCAGTCATGAAGAGTGAATTTGAAATGACTGATTTGGGTTTTTTGAGATATTTTCTTGGAATAGAAGTAGAGAAAAATGAAAATAAAATTTTTATTTCTCAAGAAAAGTATGTAAAAATTTTTTTGGAAATATTTAATATGCAGGATTGCAAGGAAACAATTACTCCTACAGTGATGGGATTGAAATTAAGAAAAGAGGATAGCAGCAAGGATGTTTATCCAAGTTTATATAAGAGCATAGTTGGCAGCCTCATGTATTTGAATGCAACTAGGCCGGATATTATGCATGTTGTAAGTTTAATTTCCAGATTTATGGAAAGGCCAAAGGAGGCATATTGGCAAGCAACAAAAAGAATTCTGAGGTATGTGAAAGGAACAAAGAGGTATGGAATTGAATACACCACTTCAGAAAATTTTAGATTGATTGGATATACTGACAATGATTGGGTTGGAAGTATAGATGACAGGAAAATCACCTCTGGATATGTTTTTCATATGGGATCAGGAGCCATTTCATGGGCTTCTAAGAAACAGCCAATAGTGGCTTTATCAACAGCAGAGGAAGAGTATGTGGCAGCTACAACAGCAGCGTGTCAAGCAGTTTGGATGAAAAGAATGTTGAGGAGTCTGTGTCATGAACAGGTAAAAGGCACAACAATTTACTGTGATAATAGTTCAACAATAGCATTGTCAAAGAATTCAGTGTTTCACAAAAGAATGAAACACATTGATGCCAAGTATCACTACATCAGAGAATTAGTGAACAATGGAGAAATTGTTTTAGAACATTGCAGGACAAAGGAGCAGTTTGCTGATATACTGAAAAAGCCATTAATGCAGAAATTTTTTAACTATCTCAGGAAACGCCTCGGTATGCAAGAAGGTAGTAGTTGTAATTAAGGGGGAGTGTTGGAATATTAATTCCAACTGCCTGTAGAATAGTAGGATGGCGAGAATTTATTTGATAGGATCGAAAGACAACAAACCACAACAAATTTAAGTCGGATGTGAATTTGGGAAATGACAACAATGGTGGTGGCAATCTCCAGTTCAGATCTTCACACAACCACGTATCACTTATCAACAACACCTACCGGTCTTCAATTCTCCGCCAACCATATTAAATGCACAACCAGCAAGAAAAATTCTCGGGGGGCAGCAAGCATGAGCTGCAATGGGGAAGGCAACCCCCCGAAGGAGGTGACATCACCCTCCTCTTGACCAATGAGAGCAGTTTTGGGGGATAAGGAAAATACCTTTGGCAAAGTATTATAACCCCACGGAATACGGAAACCCTCCTCTTGACCAATGAGAGCAGTTCCGGGGGATAAGGAAAATACCTTTGGCAAAGTATTATAACCCCACGGAATATGGAATGTGTGAAGTTTGTTTTATGTTTTGGTTTAATTTTTTATTTTGCTGCATTATGTTTCAAAGTTTTAACTCTGGGTAAATTTATTTTTATTTACTGCAGTACTTTATGTTTTAAACTTTGGTTATATATTTTGATATATATATTATAAATATGAAATATATATATATATATACATATATATATATATATATATACACACACATATATATATATATATATATATATATATATATGCTATGGAGTTTATTTTTTGTGAGGATAGTGTGGTGTGTATTATGCTCGAAGGCTGAAAATGGTAGTGAGACAGAGAAGGAAAAATTGCAGCGTAATCCAAAACTTCGTTCTGAAGACTGTCATTTTGTAACAGATTCTTATGTTTATTGAAATAGAAGTGTTTTATGCCATCTGTCTCTCCGCCATTTGTTTTTAATCTCTGTGTTATGGAAGAGGAATTTTATTTTCCTCTGTGTGTTTAGAATTGTTCATAAATTCCAACAAAAAAATCCAAATTGCTCGAATAAATTGTGTGTGTCAAATGTAGGTTGAGGACTTTTTTAATTGGAATTAGGGGCATAAGGTTAGGTTTAAGGTTTTAAGATTTTTTTAATATATTGATATTTTTTAATAGTTAAATTTAAGTGGTTATTATTATCCATTGTATGGTTGCATATGGAATTGAATAATTTTAACGCTGATAGTTAGTATTGACACTGATAGTTAGTATTAGTATAGATCTATTTTTTTAGATTTAAAATATTCAATCAAGTTAATATATATTCATAATTCATTGAATCAAATGAATTTTCCTAAACCAATATGTTTCTAATAACATTGGCTTGGATGCTTAATATGATGAAGGCATATATAATTAAATTATTCATTGTATATATGACCATTCGATCGAAATGCTTAATCCTCAATTTGAGCTTTTATTTCTCCTTAGGCTTTAACCATGATACTCATCCATAATATGGGAATAAAAGATATTTAATATGGTCCTCATTCTACCATGCCTTTTCAATCTTGAAGCAATACTCATCCTTAATATGGGAATAAAAGATATTTAATATGGTCTTCATTCTACGAAAGGTTTTCAATCTCGAAGCAATACAAGAAACCACCATAATTACTTCTCAATATATCAAATTTATAGATGACTTGATGGAAAGTAATGATCTCCAAATGCTTTGCACATCAAAAGTTGCTATAAAAAATTTACAAGGAATTTTTATGCATATTTGAAAACAAGCAATTAGTATCATAGGATTTTTACTCCAATTTTATATATTTTTCTCTATCTCCAAGCATATTTTTCTCTATCTCCAAGTGACTCCAAGACCAAGCTTGACACTTGGGTATGGTAGAAAATATGCAAGCTTTCCGCATTGATGTTGTTTTCAACAAATTCTTACTCCCCCAACTACAACTAAAGACAAATCTTTCTAAAAATTCCTATTAACTACTTGATTTGTATATATAGAATAAAAGAATTCATATAATGAGACATAGACCAAATTTGTAAACATAAATATATTGATTTAAGATATTTGTTTGAGACAACCTACTAAAATACTAAATAAGTCCTAATAGGAACCTAATATATTTATCTAAAAATGTTACCAAATTTTACTAAATGCTAAAACAAGTGATATGAAATTGAAGCCTTGATGATCATTAAAATGCAACACCACTCCCTTTTACCATAACCCTTCTCAAAACATTTTACCAGAAATCAGTCTTGACAACGTAATCATAAAGTCCTAGACAACAAGCTCATTCCATGCCTACGAATCGTGTCTACTCAAATGTGAATGATCTTCAAGAAATTATGCTCGACTCTAAGCACAAAAGAGGCTAGTGTTTTGTATGAGATATTCAAAATATCTTTTTCCAAATTTAAAATTAAACTCGATAATACCTTTGTTAAGAGCAGCACCCAACGATTACTTTCCAATTGCCTCCATGAAAATCTTACCCAACAAAATTGTAAATTGAATTTTAAAGTTGGATGACAACATCCATACCTAGCAACTTACCTTCGATCCTCTCCGACAACGTGCAGACAGCTCAACTGGAGTCAGATCAGACAACAGCAAATCTAAAGTCAATACTTTGATCACACAGCGAAGATTATGGTGGTATCTAGAGAGATTATGGTGGTATGATAGACTCCGTCAGTCTGTGCAGCGACTGCATAAGAAAAAAGAAAATGATTAATGTCTCCGCCCACTGCAGAACCATCATCACACTGAATAGTAATTTTATCAACAGCCGCCACCCATTACTGTTGCGCATTACAATTTACTTTTTCCATTACTGCCCCACTCGCCAATATACTATTTAACACACTGCCAGACCATCTCTCGTCACATTCAACATTGCAAACCATCCATGGCGGCTGGATCACTTCAATGATCAAATTCTTTGCATCAAAATTCCTCAAAGACCTATCAATCTATCTCAATCCCCACTCATTCTACTTTCCATTAAATATTTTCATCAAAAGTCATTTTCGCTCTTTATATATTTATAGAATATGAAATGATTTATATTTGATGTCATATTGTTTATTCAAGTTTTTCTGGGAGTAGGATATTTAGAATTTTAATTAATAGGTGGATAATAAATATATAATTTACAAAATATTATGGAATATTTGAAATAAAGGTTTTAGAATCTTAGTTTATTTATCAATAATTATTAAGTAGATGGTAAAGATTTAACATATACAATATTATAGAATATTTTTATTTGTCGCATATCAAAGTTGAGATTTTTGTTGTTTATTTCTTTTTAATAACATTGATTGATTGAAAAAAATTATATGAACATGTGTTATGTGAAAGTTTCATGATTTTTTTGGTATGTAGTATTAGTAAGCCATAACTTTGTAACAAATTCTATTTACAAATTCAAAATCTTCATGACAAAGTTAAAAATTGGATTACATGTTTTTTAAAGGTATAATAATAATAATGACAACAACAACATAATTTAGTTATTATTTTTTTTAATACTTGGCAATATGAAATGTATTATGGGGAAGTGTTTTAATGTTTATTAGTGATCATTTAATTTATGTCTCTTTGGATATTTTAGTAATAATTAGGGATAGAGGGTTGATATTTATCTCAAAGGTAGTTATGTCGTTTTATTTTTCAATTTAATAAAAATTATTGTAAAATTAAATTAAATTAATATACATAAAAAAAAAAATTTTGACTACTAAATCAGTTATAGATTTTTGAGCATGTAGTATTGATAATTTACAATATTGTAAGAAATCATATTTACAATTTAAAAATCTCCAGATTAAAAATCTTATTATATATACTTTTAAAAATATATATGTTTAACACTTATATTATTTTTATGGAATTAATAATAACAATAACTTTCTAAAATAAAGTGAAATTTTACTTAATTTTATGTCTATTTTTAATATCTTTACAATGTTAAATGTATGATAACAAAATAATATTATGTATTAAAGTAATGTAAATACTATTTTATATATTTATATCTCTATAATGAATGCATTGAGAAAAGTTATATTTTCGAATGTAATCAACATCAATAAGTTATCACTCCCAAAAAAAAACCTCTAAAATGTATGCTATGTTATATATTAGCCAAATATAATAAAGATAAATCCTCAAACACTAAAGAAAATAAAAAATATTAATTATTACTCACTACAAACCTCACATTTATAGCAAAATATAATAAAGATAAATCCTCAAACACTAAAAGAAAAGAAAAAATCTTAATCATTACTCACTACAAACCTCACATTTATAGAAAAAAATAAATTAATTTAAATACATTCATGTTAAAGGTAAAACAACTGAACCCAAAACATAATTGAAAATAAATAAATCCTTACATAGTAAAGACAAATATTTAAAAACATTAAACCATCCTTAAAACCTATATACTAAACCCAAAACATAATTGACAATAAATAAATCCTTACATAGTAAAGACAGATATTTAAAAAACATTAAACCAACAACAAATATAAAGCTCGTAAATCAATGCAATAAAAAAACCAAAAATAAATTACAATAAATAAATTCAAAACATTTCATACAAGAACTTTAGCCACCCTAAATAGAACATGACACACTCCTTTTAAATGAAACTAATATCAACACACTATAATCCTAAAATACCTCATCACATAAAAGTTTAAATAAATATTTTTCCAATTTATATTTTAAAAATATAAAATATTTTACATAAAAATTAATAATATTATAATTGTAAAATGGATCATGAATAAATAATTATAAGCCTAAATTAGTATAATTATTATAATTATATAAATAATAATATTTATTTTCAATATATTAAAAAATTAAATTATTATTTAAGTTTATTTTAATAAATATTAAGATATTTAACTCCTAATCGGGGTGCTAAGTGTCTAGTGTAAAGTGTGAGGTGGCACGAGAGCGTGCAGTCCACACAATGAGACCATGCTGACACGCGGGGAGAAATGTGGGTGGTATCACCGACGCCATATAATGATGTCATTTAATACGGGTGGCAGACAACTCATGCCATCAAACATGGCTTGGAAAAGTGTCAGCGTGGGAGGAAGGTAGGGTATGTCAAGGTTGGTAAGTTGGTTTCGTTGTTATTTGTTGAGCAGGAGCATAACAGGATATTGGCGAACATGCGAAGGTTTTGACAAAGGCTGCATGGTGCTTATCTGAGTATGTTCTTAGCCTCATTATCAGTATGTTTGTTGATGCGCTAAGGGAAGGCCTTCATCCATTGTCTTTATTTCTGTTTTATTTTAATAAATATCAAGATCTTTAACTCCCAATCAGGGTGCCAGGTGTCTAGTGTAAGGTGTGAGGTAGCACGAGACCGTGCGGGCCACACAGTGAGACCATGTTGACACACGGGGTGGAATGTGGGTGGTACTGCCCACGCTGTATAATGACGAAATTTAATATGGTTGGCAAACAGCTCATGCTGTCAGACATGGCTTGGAAAAGTACTGGCGCGAGAGGAAGGTAGGGTATGTCAAGGTTGGCAAGTTGGTTTCGTTTTTATCTGTTGAGAAGGGAGCAGAACAGGACGTTGGCGAATAGGCGAAGGTTTTGACAAAGGTTGTGTGGTGCTTCTCTGGGTATGTTCTTAGCCTCATTATCAGTATGTCTGTTGTTGCGCTAAGGGAATGCTTTCGTTCATTATATTTATTTATATTTTATGCGTATGGGAGATATGAGAATTATCATGGTTTTACTATGATGTTTGGGTTTTGGGCTGGTTTATTGAATTCTGCATTGAATGTTACGGTGGTTAAGCCTTGGAAATCTGGCTATTTTGAGTACTAGGATTTATGTTGGTATGGTAATCTTGTCATGGTAATTTTTCATGAAATCCAGTCTTCCTGCATCTTTTTGTTATTATGGGTCATGACAATTCCAATTTCTTGGGCATGATGGATGTTTTTGAGAAGGTAGGAGCTATCGTTTTGGAAACCATGAAGCCTACCTTATCTCACATGTTATATTATTTCAATGACTCTGCATGTCCTCCAATTGGCTTTGCATGTCGTTATATCAGACTGTCTATCACTTCCTGGACTATGGTTGCTACTCATTCATTTCGATTAACCCTATTCATGGCACTCATAACAAATTTCAAAATTTTCGATTTAATGGCTTTCATAATGCAAGCAAGCCTTTATACCTTGTTTCCAACCTCCATAGCTCGGATCGAAAACTCCATGAAGTTGAATGCATGGCTTACAATGACACTTTGTGGGGTAGAGTCTTGTCTGATACCTAGTTTGGTAAGATGGCATTTAGATTCTCCCTCTGGGGACATTTTTCTACTACCAAGAACAGGGAGGGTTTTGTTTCCAATTTCATTAGTGAAACTACTCAAGTCTATTGTCTAGGGGGCATGAGTGGCACGTATCCGATTGTGTTTTGGGGTCACCGTCAAGTCTCTGTCTGATTGTTGATAGTGAATGGAAACACTCTATCTTTGCATGATTCGTCGCTACAAGTCATGAACTTAATTCCTCTTTGGAAAACAGAGGTGCCTCGTGGTGGCCTTATTGCAAATTTGATAGTTTGCACGAATAACAGAAGAAGGATTGATTATACGCAGCATACCACTAAAATTGAGGAGGTTACTCTCAATAATCAAGATAATTTCCTCTGTTGTTTAAATAAATCAATTGTTGAAATTATGTTGCCCTCCACAGGTATTCTTAGCTCCTCTACAGGTATTCTCAAACCCCTGGTTTGGTAGTTGTTTTGGACTAGAAAGATAATTCAGTCATGTGTTGATTATCTGCAAGAAAAAAAGGTGAAAGGTCAACTAATGAAAAAGGAAGCGAAGGAAAAAGGAAATTTGGACAAAGGAAACTTAAAAGTGGGCCCAAGCAGGAGGGGAAGAAATTCAAGCAAAGAAATAATGGAAAATCTCTTCTAGGCCTATGGGGTCGGCACCCTGCTCACGTGAAATCACTTATTTCAGGTTCGAAGCGAAGCCCTCAAACAAAAGAGGAGGAAGACATCTCAGAGGAAGAGATGGAGTTTTTGATAGATCCATGTACTACGAGGGGCATAATGTATTTATTCAAAAAGTCCATTCATGCATAATAGAAAATGAAATGCTTATTGGTTAAGGCCATTATTAATGTTCAAGGAATAGGTGGTGACCCAAAAGCGACGTCTATTTTAGCTTAAATGCGAAGGGACATCCAGGAAATAAATCTTTTGCAACATCATGAGAATGTCCACCTTGGTTGAATGGAATATCAGTTGCAGATTATGAACCAAGTTGATATGCACGGGTCCAGTGTTAAGGACCTGATGCCTATCAAATCATCTGATGATTAAATCTTAATATTTCTTGTTTTTTTGAGATGCACATTACGGATAGCGTTTACTTCTCGATTAAGTCTTTGGATGTAATAGATAACAGACCTGTTAAGGTAGACAGTGTCAGGTTTAAAGTTGATCAATTTTGGTTGGCCTTTAAATCGTTGAGGTGGCCAATAGACCTAGTTTCCTACGGGCAGGTTGAGGCCATCCAACATATATTATGATTGTAACATGCTTTTCTTTTTTGATCTAATGGAAAATAGAGAGGAACTACTAAACTTACAAAAAAAAATATCAAGATCTTTTACATAATAAATGAATAATTTTTTCATTTATTCTAAATATAATTTAATAAATAAGGTAACAAAAATTTTATAGTTTTGATGGAAAATGTGGTATTTTTGTTTGACCAAAATTTATGTCACTTATCCATAGTTTAATAGTGGGAATTCATTTTTTTTTATTTAAATGTATTTATTTATAAATTGATTGGGAAGGTTTTAATAACTCCCATTTCTATTTGTTACAAAAAAAAATTGTTTTGAGTTTTATTTTATTTTTTGTTTTCTTTTTCCATTATTTCTGTTTTTTCTCCATATTATATTAAATATATTTTTTAATAAATTTAATTAAAAAAATTAATATGTTAATAAAAAATAACAAAATAAATATAAATATGATAATATAAAAATATTATTTAATCATATTCTTTAATATTTTTAGTGATAAAATTTAACAATATAGTATTCTATTAATTATTTATTGATTTTTGTCTTCATTATTTTTTTCATTTAATTAAAATATGTTTAAATAAATTGACAAATACTACCTACTATATAACCAATAAAGTTTGAATAACCATTATTTATATAAATAATTTTGTTATAAAATATTAACCATTCAAATACTTTAAAATTCTATTCAAACCATCGTCATTCTTTATTTAAACCATCAAAACTATTCCAGGAAAATAAAAACCATTAAATCTTATCCATCGCTCTTCTTTATCAAAACCACCAACCATCAAATTAGTGTAGGAAAATAAAAACCATCAAATTTAACACAAGCTTCAATTAACAAATTTCCAACACTGATTTACAAAGAACTACGGAAAGCGTTGTCATCCTTGGTTTAAACGATCAAACCGGTTTAAAACAGTCAAAATCGTCAGATTTCAACCATGATTTGCAAAGTAATATGGAAAATGTTTATGGTGTGTCAGGTTGCATCAAAAGTCAAATTAAAAAATACCTTTTTAAAAGGGTGTGTAAGATAAATGTAAGACAAGTGATATCATGTTTTAGTTTAATATTTATCAAATTCATAACGGTTTTTTTAATGGAAAAAATTCAACTGCATTTATTGTGCATTTAATGAAGAATTCAAGTCAATGGATGGCTGAGTATATGGTCCGAAAAGAGGGCATCAAGCGCCATGCATGACCCGTTAATGCTGACAGTGACCAGGGGTGCTGTAAGCAATATTTTGCTAGTCTGGTGGGAAAAACTTATACGCGGCGGCCGATGACCATGTCACTTATCCACCAAATACTATTCACCTGTTTTTAGAATTATCATGAATGGTTTTTAGAATGTGCGTGCGTAATTATCATGAATGGTTTTTAGAATTGAAGGCCTGTGACAATCTGACTGAATTGTAAGAATATTATTGCAGTTGGAGTGTGCTATGGAATGGTTGCAAACAATTTGCCACTTCCAGATTAGGTGAAAAATCTAATAAGATCTCGCAACATTGGCAAAATTCGGCTTTTCCAAGCACATCACGAAGCGCTTCGAGCGTTGCAGAACAGCGGAGGAATTGAGGTGGTTGTGGGAGTTGGGAACAATGAGCTCCAGAAGATCGCATCGGATCAAGCTGCAGCAAACGGGTGGGTCAACGACAACATTAGCCAATTCTATCCGGCCACCAACATCAAATACATCGCAGTCGGCAACGAGGTTTTGGCTATAGAAAATCGGGAGCATCTTCCCTATCTCGTCCCGGCCATGAGAGACATTCAAATCGCAGTCCGGAGTGCCAATCTGCAAAACTCTATAAAGGTTTCTACCACACAGGCCACGTCTGTTATGGGAAAATCTTATTCTCCTTTTCAGGGAGGATTTTTACAAGAATTGAAAAATTGAAAAGAAGTGGAGCAGAGGATTGCTCTTCACAATATTACGAATAGATTAAATAAGATTACATTGAAAATATCAGCAATAAATGACTGCAGCTAAACTCAGCTAAACTGGACTAACTGAAATTAAACTGGACACTTAGACTGACGGTTTCGACACCTAGCAAGTGGTCGGGATTACATTCTTTAACACTCCCTTTTAATTACAACCACATAAAAATTTAATTCAGATACCTGCTAGTCTATGTCTCAGTGAGGCTTACAATTTAAAAAAAATTGACTTTCAACTAGATTTGGTTTTCTTCTAGATTCTGTAGCCTCTAAATTGTTTCAGATTTTTCGCTTTGTTGTATCCTTGAGAACTCTGTTTCTTCATTTGTTGGTGCAGGTCTTCTATTGTTCCAGACTGTCTAAACATGTCCTGGACTTCTTCAAAAATTGACTTGTATGTGGGTTGTTGCCACATATTGTTTTCTATAGTGTGCTTATCATCATCAATCTGCTGCAACATAAGATTAGAATAATATCTTATTTCTTCAAAACTCCAATGACTGAAAATTTCATTCATGTTTTCATCATGCATGTTGTCTTCAACATTCATATCTACAGCTTCTGTGTAGACCTCAACTAGACATGGTGTTGCAAGCCATGTTTCAATAAACTTTAGCTCTTCTTCATAATCAATCTGTGTACCTGCATACTTGAAATCAATGTTAGAATTAAAAATATTTGCAAAACGACATTGGTTCTGGTCTTTTTTCTCTTCAGTTAGAGCTTTCTCCTGTTGTGTTTCCTTTTCTGCTTTTGCCTCTATCTCTGTTTCTGCATTCCCTTTGCAGACTTCTTTCTTTGCTTTTGTCTCTGTTTCTTTTTCTGTTTCTTCCTTCTGCTCTGTAATGCGAGCTTTCTGTTGTTGCGCTTCCTTTTCTGGTTCTGCCTCTTCCTTATCTGCTTTTGCTTCTATCTCTGTTTCCGCTTTCTCTTTGCAGACTGTCTTTATCTCTATTTCTGTCTCTGTCTTTTCTTCACTAACATGTGCTAGTGAAATCAGGTTGTGTTCCACTAACTGAAGTGGGGTTATCTCACCAGATAGCATCATGTCAATATCATTTTTTTGTTGCATCATCTGCAACCAGTCATCATTAGCCAAAAATTCATTATCAAAGTTAACATCAACCATCAAATTTTCATGAGCAAGCTGTGTTGCTGGATTCATAAAAACATCATCAGCAAGCTCTGTTGCTGGAATCAACAAGTCATCATCAACAAACTCTGTTGTTGGACTCACCATATCATCAGCAAGCTCTGTTGTTGCTATCATCACATATTCGTCAGCAAGCTCTGTTATTGGATTCATAATATCTTTGTCAGCAAGCTATGTTGCTGGTATCATCAATTCTTCGTCAGCTCTGTTGCTGGAATCAACAAATCATCGTCCACATGTAGCTATGTACAGTGGGGTTCACAAGCATCTTCGTGCTCTCTCTCTGCTACTTCTGCACTTACTTCGCAGACATCATCCACCCATGGCTGAGCACAGTGGAATTCAACAAAATCTTCATCTCGTTTTAGATCTACTGCTATAGATCCACCTTCATCTTCAACTGAAAAAAAAAATCTCTTCTTCTTTAAAAAATATCTTTTAAAAATTGCAGCCCTCTTTTAAATCTCCTTTTCCAAAATACTTCACACACTCTTTAAAAAAATTCATTTTTCTTTTAGGAAACCTTTTCACATTTTAAGTTTTCTTTTTATAGAAGAAAACACTTTAAAAAAACTTTCCCTTAACATGTTGAAACCTTCGTATAAAACCTTCGTATAAAGCATTTTAAAAATCCTTCACATGCATACTTTGAATACGTTTTCATGCCATACTTTCATGCATCTTTTCTTTTTAAAAAACCTGTTGAATGGCTTAACGCAGCATAAAAAAAGTACCTTAACGCACGTAATGAACTCCTATCTCACGTTAGTGTTAACGCAGATGATCTACGCAGGCCTCGCGCTATCTGGAATCAGTGCAAGGAGATGAATCTTAACGCGACCTATATATCTTGGCTCCCGCGTTATAACACAGAGCTTCTGTACAAGAAGTGTGTTAATACTAACGCTGAGCTTCTGAACAACCATTGCGTTATTGCAGCAAAAAAAAAATTTGAGCTTTCTTCTTTTTGTTTTGCCGGCGCTTTCATTGGCTTTGCCTGACTTTTTTTCTTGTGATGCAACTTCACAGGAGGCGTCTTCAACTTTCCTCAAACTTCTGTTGCTCTGTCAAAGAGTCTTATGCAAGAGGAAGCCCTTTATATGAATGAAATAATTTTTTTTTAAGTTAAAAAAAAAAAAAAAAAAACTTCAAAATTTGAAAAGCTTCTTTATGAAAGGAAAAAGGGGCTCGTAAAGGAAAGGATTTTAAAAGATTTATTTTAAGGCTTTAAAAAGTGAAGAAGCTCATTTAAAAAAAAGGGGGGATTGTAATTATTTTTTCCATGAATTTTTAAAAGAGCTTGTGTGAAAGGATTTTATGGCATGTGAAGAAGAGTCTTATGTACTGCTCCAACTTGGCTCTGTTGCTACTCTCTGGGGAGGCTTATGCAAGCTAGCTCCGATACCATGACAAGAATTGAAAAACTAAAAAGAAGTGGAGTAGAGGATTGCTCTTCACAATATTACGAATAGATTAAATAAGATTACATTGGAAACATCAGCAATAAATGACTGGAGTTAAACTCGACTAAACTGGACTAACTAAAACTAAACTGGACACTTGGACTGACGGTTTTGACACCTAGCAGGTGGTTGGGATTACATTCTTTAACAAATTCGCTGATGAATTGAAGAGCAGCATTAGCGATGTACTAAACTTTCTGGCAGAGAATGGGTGTCCTTTCATGGTTAATGTGTATCCCTACTTTAGTTACATTTACAACAAGGCCCAAATCTACTTAGACTATGCTTTGTTTAGATCCTCAGATCCCGTGGTAAATGATGGAGGTCGTCTCTATAAAAGCTTGTTCGATGCCCTGGTGGATTCTCTGATTTCGGCTATGGAGAAATCGGGACATCTCGATATTCCCATCATCATAATTGAGAGCGGGTGGCCTTCGGCAGGGAATGAAGTGGTTGTTGAAATATTAAACTCCCCTGCTGCCCTGCGCAGAGAAAGAGGAGTACAGCAGGGGCAAAAGATTTGAGTGCACGCCATTGTGCATTCAAGAGCGACATAAATAAAACTGTAAGGATTTATTTTTGATGGGCCGTAGCCATACCTCCGCGCAGAAGAATTGAAGTCTTTCTGTGATTCAAACCACGCAACAAGTAGTGATGTGATGACAGTCATATCGGGCCTTAAAGCCCACCATACGGTGCCTTTATCCACCAACCACCGCGCCGTTGCAACTTTCACCAACCACAAAGTTTTGAAGTTTTTTTTTATTAATTGGGCACGAAGTGTTTTGAATGTTTTGAAGTCCCACCGTTACAGTTGCAATGCGATTTTGCGATATCGTAAATCGCATCTCGCAACACTCCATATCCATTCCTCACAAGACCGCAAGTTCCGATGTTGCGATATCGCAATGTGCATGAAGTTAATTCCTTTCCGCAGCCCCGACAAGTTTTGGGATGCGATGTTGCGACATCGCACATCGCTCATCGCAAGCGCACAAGTCATGATCATCATTTGGACTGCTCACAAGTTTGCGATGCGATATGCGCTATGGGCTCCATCGACATTCGCATATATATTTTGTTTTATGTTTTTTGTTTGATCGTCGCGACCAAAAGTATTTTGAATTTGGTTTTATGAATTTATATGCGCTAATATGTATTTCCAAGGTTTTTTCTTTTAATTTTAATATAGCACCATATATATATGTCCGAAAAGAAAAGAAAAAGTTAGACAGACACACTGTATTGTTATGTTTTTGAGGAAGCCCGCAGGTGAAAAATAGAGAGAGTGTGTCTGCGAGAAGAACAGAGGACTGTGTATTTTTTATGTATGACTCTATGTGTGTATGTAATGCCCGAAGGCACGCAGAGATAGAAAGCAAGATTACAGCACTATGTGTGTAACAACCAATATCGTTTTGAGTTGTAAATCCAGAACCTCGTTATGAAGAAAGCATCCATTTTGTAATAGTGTTTTATGTTAACGAAATTGTTTCAGCTTGTGTTAAAACCTCTATCCAACAAGTTTGTCTTAAATCTCTGCTTGCCATCTTTGTCCAGCAGCAATTTTTTTTTTTAATCTCTGTGTTGAGGTAGAGAAGAATTGTGTTCTCCTTGTGTGTTTCTGGAATCTTAAGAAAATGCAACATGGTGTCAGAGCTAGTCTAGGGTCTTTGAAAGAGTGTCAAAGAAGCTGAAGGAAATATTTTTTTGCAGTAGTTCTCCAGCAGAGTGAAGGCTCAGCAAAAGTCCAAGTATTTCTCAAAACAAAGTTTTGTTTTGTGTTTAAAAAGTGCAGTCCAGAGAAGTCCTTTTGAAGACAGAGTTGGTCTCTTAAGCAGAGAGACAGTTTATTTAAAAACACAATCAAGTTATTTGAACATAGTTCAGAATGCTAGCCATGGCAGGAGCCAGCACAAGCATGAGTATTGGAAATATTCAACTCCCACAGTTTAATGGGAAGAACTATGACTACTGGGAAATCACCATGAGAGCCCTGTTTGCCTCTCAGGATTTATGGGAGTTTGTTGAAGATGGTTTTGAAGAACCAGCAGATGAAAATTCTTTTAATGCCTTAACACAGGAAGAGAAGGATTTGTTGAAGAGTAATAAGAAGAAAGACTCAAAATCCCTCTTCTACCTCTATCAAGCAGTGCATGAGAGTGTGTTTCCAAGGATCGCAGTAGCCAAGAGGTCCAATGATGCATGGGATGCCCTCCAGACAACCTACCAAGGTATGGAGAAGGTGAAGACTGCAAAACTTCAATTGATGAGAAGAGATTTTGAAATTATTTGCATGAAAGAGTCTGATACAATAGACTCATTCTTCACACAGTTCATTGGGTTGGTCACCCAAATGAGATATCATGGAGAAACAGTGGAAGAGAGAAGGATAGTGGAGAAAGTGTTTAGGAGCTTACCCTCAAGGTTTGATGTGATAGTCACAACCATTGAAGAAACAAAGGATCTCTCAAAGTTCACAATTGATGAGCTTCATGCATCACTGATGACACATGAACAAATATTGGGTAGATCAACAAACTCATTTTTGGAGCATGCCTTCAAGACCCAGATGTCCTTTTGAAGAGGAAGAGGTCAAGGCAGAGGAAACTACAAAGGAAGAGGTAGAAGCCAAAACAGGGGAGAAAGAAACATCCCTTCAAATACTCATGGAAAGGGCAACAATCAAAATCAAAACCAAGGCCAAAGCAGCCAGCAAGGTGGACAACATCAAGAACATGGACAAAGGTATGACAAATCCCAAGTCCAATGTCATTATTGCAAAAATATGGGCATTATGCCAATGAGTGTAGGAAAAAGCAATATGACATGAATAATAGGCAAAATGCTAATTTTACAAAAGAAAATAAGAACCAGAGTAATGTGCTGCTAACATGTAATGTAGCACAAGATAGATAAGATAATGTATGGTTCTTAGACTCAGGTTGCAGTAATCACATGACTGGAAACATAACGATGTTTTCCAATCTTGATGAAAATGTTAAATCTGAAGTAACAACAGTAACTGATAGTAAGATCTATATCAAGGGAAAACACAGAGTAAGTATCCTGGCAAGAAATGCAGAACAGAAGTTTGTGCCAGATGTATACTATGTTCCTGGCTTGAAATGTAATATTTTGAGCATTGGACAACTCATTGACAAGGGCTACAATGTATTTTTTTTAAATGATGTGTGCACAACATGGACATACCTCCAAGAAAGAAATTCATTGCAGAGGTGCAGATGACAAGCAATAGGATGTTTCCTCTCAATCTTAGAGCAGACTTGAAGGAAAGAAGAAATGTAGTAGCTGTAACACAAGAGGTCCTTCAAGAGGAAGTGAAAGATGAGAACTAGTTATGGAATTTGAGAATTGGACATCTCAACTTTGGAGGAATAAATTTGTTGCATAGGAAAGGAATGGTAAAGAGATTACCATTGATTAAGAAACCGGACAGCCTATGTGAAGGCTGCATCTTGGGAAAACAACACAGAGAAAACTTTCCGACAGGAAAGAGCATAAGGGCAAAGGCACCCTTAAAAATTGTCCATTTAGATTTGTGTAGACCAATGCAAACACCATCAATATCAGGAAGCCATTATATGTTGACTTTCATTGATGATTTCACAATAAAAACATGGGTTTATTTCTTGAAATATAAAAGTGAAGTGTTTGAGAAATTTTGCCACTTGAAAGCTCTTATAGAGAAACAAAGAGGGTAGCATATCAAAGTCTTAAGGGCTGATGGAGGAAGTGAGTATATCTCAAAAGAATTTCTACGTTTTTGCAGAGAAAATGGCATACATAAACAATTTACAACAAGGTACACACCGCAACAAAATGGAGTTGCTGAAAGGAAAAATCGAACCATCATGGATATGGTAAGAAGTATGCTGAAGGCAAAACATTTTCGAAATGAATATTGGGCAGAAGCTACAAATTGTGCGGCATATATCTTGAATAGATTCCCAACCAAAGCTGTAATGAACATAGTTCCGGAAGAAGCATGGAGTAGCATAAAAAAAGGAGTCACCCACATAAGAGTTTTTGGTTGTGTGGTTTATGCACACATTCTAGATTAGTTGAGGAAGAAGTTGGACAGTAAGGGGGTGAAGTGCATATTTCTTGGATACAGTGAAGAATCCAAGGCTTATAGATTGTATAACCCATCCACCAAGAAGTTTGTTATAAGAAGAGATGCGCAGTTTATTGAAGAAGAAGCTTGGGATGGAAGCATTGAGAAAACAGTAAATGTGAAGAGCTATTTGTATCATGATGATGATGAGGAAGAAATGGCTGAAAGGAACACCTCATTATCAGCACCACCTCCATCAACACAAGGACAGCAAGGGATGCCACAAGTAGGTATGAGAACACCCTTGAGAAGTGAAATGAGTGCTTCTCCAAGCACACCACAAGGAGAATATTTGACTGCTTCCTCAAGCACAAGTACACCAAGTGAAAGAGGAACCAGATTCAGAAATTTGAATGAAATATATGAGCAAGAAGCAGCAAATGAAGGTATGAAATATTTATTTGCATTGTATTGTCATGTAGATGATCCTATTCATTTTGAAGAAGCAGTGAAATATAAGAAATGGATAGAAGCTATGGATGAAGAAATGAATGCCATAGAGAAAAATAAAACATGGGAATTGTTTGATCTCTCAAATGGCAAGGAAGTCATTGGAGTGAAATGGGTCTACAAGACCAAGAGCAATGATGAAGGTAAGATTGAAAGGCACAAGGCCAGACTTGTTGTCAAAGGCTACAAGCAACAACATGGAAGAGAATATGAGGAAAACTTTGCACCGGTTGCAAGAATGGAAACTGTGAGAGCAGTGTTGTCCATAGCATCACAACACAAGTGGAAGGTTTACCAAATGGATGTGGAATCAACATTCCTAAATGGAGTTTTGATGGAAGAGGTTTATGTTTAACAACCTCTCGGCTATGAGAAAGAAGGTCAAGAGAACAAAGTATGCAGATTGAAGAAAGCTCTTTATGGGCTAAAGCAAACACCAAGAGCATGGTACAGTAGGATAGATGCCTATCTACTGGAAAATGGGTTTGAGAAATGTGAAGGAGAACCCACATTATACATCAAGGAGAAAGATGGTAAGATGCTAATTTTTTTCTTGTCTGCTGATGATGTAATTTTTACAGGTAATGATGCTTACCTCATTGAGAGTTTTAAATCAATCATGAAGGATGAATTTGAGATGATTGATATGGGATTACTGAAATACTTATTAGGAATAGTAGTGCAAAATGAAAATAAGATTTTTATTTCGCAAGCCAAATATGTGAATGAAATTCTGGAAAGATTTAATATGCAGGATTGCAAGGCAATAATTACTCCTACAGTGGTGGGATTGAAATTGAGCAAGGAGGACAACAACAAGGATTTTGATCCAAGCTTGTACAAAAGCATAGTTGGCAGCCTCATGTATTTGACTGCAACTAGGTGGGATATCATGCATGCCCTAAGCTTGATTTCTAGATTTATGGAAAAACCAAAGGAGTCACATTGGCAAGCAACAAAAAAAATTTTGAGGTATGTAAAAGGAACGAAGAGATATGGAATTTTATATACCACTTTAGAAAATTCTGAATTGATTGGCTATACTGATAGTGATTGGGCTGGAAGTATAGATGACCAGAAAAGCACATCTGGTTATGTTTTTCATATGGGTTCAGGACCATTTCATGGGCTTCTAAGAAACAACCAACGGTGGAATTATCTACATCAGAAGAAGAGTATGTGGCAGCTACAGCAGCAACATGTCAAGCAGTTTGGATGAGGAGAATGTTGAGAAGTTTGTGTCATGAACAGGTAAAGGGCACAGTAATTTATTGTGACAATAGCTCAGCTATAGCTTTGTTAAATAATTTTGTGTTTCACAAAAGAACGAAACACATAGATGCCAAGTTTCACTACATCAGAGAGCTAGTGAACAATGGAGAAATTGTTCTGAAACATTGCAGAATAGAGGAGCAGTTTGTCGACATTCTGACAAAGACATTGGGGCAAAAGGATTTTAATTATCTAAAGAAATGCATGGGTATGACAGAAAACCCAGCAGGTGATTTTAAGGGGGAGTGTTGAAATATTAAACTCCCCTGTTGCCCTGCGCAGAGAAAAAGGAGTATAGCAGGGGCAGCAGATTTGAGTGCATGCCATCGTGCATTCAAGAGCGACATAAATAAAATAGTAAGGATTTATTTTTTATGGGCCATAGCCATACCTTCGCGTAGAAGAATTGAAGTCTTTCCGTGGTTCAAACCATGCAACAAGTAGTGATGTGATGACAGTCATATCGGGCCTTAAAGCCCACCATACCATGCCTTTAACCACCAACCACCGCGCCACTAAAAATTTCACCAACCACAAAGTTTTGAAGTATTTTTTAATTAATTGGGCACGAAGTGTTTTGAATTTTTTGAAGTCCCGCTTTACAGTTGCGATGCGATTTTGCGATATCGCAAATTACATCTTGCAACACTCCATATCCCATTCCGCACAAGACTGCAAGTTCCGATGTTGAGATACCAAAATGTACATGAAGTTAATTCCTTTCCGCAGCCTCGACAAGTTTTGCGATGCGATGTTGTGACATCGCACATTGTTCATCACAAGCGCACAAGTCATGATCACCATTTGGACCACTCGCAAGTTTACAATGCAATATGCGCCGTGGGCTGCACCGGCATTTGCATATATATTTTGTTTGATGTTTTTTGTTTGATCGTCGCGACCAAAAGTCTTTTGACTTTGGTTTTATGAATTTATATGCGATAATATGTATTTCCAAGGTTTTTTGTTTTAATTTTAATATAGCGCCATATATATATGTCCGAAAAGAAAAAGAAAAAGTTGGACAGACAGACTGTATTGTTATGTGTTTGAAAAAGCCCACAAGAGAAAAACAGAGAGAGTGTCTCTTCGAGAAGAACAGAGGACTGTGTATTTTTTATGTATGACTGTGTGTGTGTCTGTAATGCTCGAAGGCAAGAAGAGACAGAGAGCAATATTGTAGCACTGTGTGTGTAACAACCAATATCGTTTTGAGTTGTAACTCCAGAACCTCGATCTGAAGAAAACATCCATTTTGTAATAGTTTTTTTATGTTAATGAAATTGTTTCAGCTTGTGTTAAAACCTTTGTCTAGTAAGTTTGTCTTAAATCTATACTTGCCATCTCTATCCAACAGCAAAAAAAAAATTATAATCTCTGTGTTGAGGTAGAGGAGAATTTTGTTCTCCCTGTGTGTTTCTGGAATCTTAAGAAAATGCAACAATGGCTACTATTCAGAATGCTCAGACCTACAACAAAAATCTGATCAAACATGTACTTTCAAATGCAGGAATGCCAAAGAGGCCTGGACACAACATTGATACATATATTTTCTCTCTTTTCAATGAAAATTTGAAAGGCGGGGATGAGGATGAACAAAATTTTGGACTTTTCTATCCTGATCAAAACCTTGTTTACCCTGTCAACTTCTCTCCTTAAATTGATCTGTCTTTACCATTCGAATTTACAATACTATCCATTTTCTCACAATAAAACGAAATCCTGAAATCTTTGATTTCTTTTGCCTTCTACGAATGTAATGCCATGCATAGATTGGAACCTGTGTTCAAGTCTCAATTTTGGACACTTCCTTAATACCAGAATAAGATTATTATTATATGTTGTTCCTTACCCCATTCCTGTCACTCCTATTTTAAAGATGCGAAAATAAGACCGCTCAAACTAACCAAATGAGTAACTCATTTTAATATCCATTGGATATTTTGCTTAGTTTATATATATACATATAAGGGTTTAAAAAATGTTATATATAATTGTATTTTCCAAAAATGCATATCTAATATTTTTAATAAAAAATTTAACATACGCCTGCTATGATTTATGATTTTAAAGCAGGATTTTAAAATAAATTATGAATTTAATTTCATATATATATATATATATAATTAAATTCATAATTTATTTTAAAATCCTGCATAGCATACCACTGCAATCTTGGCATGGCACTCTCATTGCTGTCTAATTTCTTTATCAGGACACTTTACTTTGCACTATCACTGTGATGTGGTAAAATTATCACTGCGATGTCGTGTGGCACTCTCACTACGATGTGGTGACACTATCACTGTGATGTCGTGCGGCATTATCACTGCAATCACCTATGGCAGTTACCCTTTGTAATCCTGTGTCACTTCAACGATCTCATCGCATCTCTATGTGGTGTAATGTCACCTCTATGATATTGTGGAACCGTTCAAGGAATCTCATGCCTGTGCCCTTCACTTTGGGATCTGGTTAAACACTTATTTTATGATTCCTCCTCAAGTGGAAAATTATATTTCTCTCTATTTCACGTGGATCATCCAAACCTGGAATCAAAATAAATACCAATTTTTTTCACATCGTATTCCATCAATAGTACCGAGATGCTAACATATTGCATTGTCATTCATAAATAAGAAAATAAAAAATGTAAACCAAAACTCTAAGATTTGTGCCAATTCAAAAAATTCCCTTTGGAATGTCAAGGCACATAATCCGTTGATGACAACTCATCAAATGATTTTTGTGGAGTGTCGGTGAAATTCTTCGAGATTTTTGTCATGTTAATAAAATTTGAAATAAATAAAACAATGTCAAAACTCTAAGATTTGTATCAATGGAACAAGTTTCTTTTGTTGGAATGACATTTTAAGACACAAAATCACTATATTACAAATGGTGTTGCTCATAATTTTTAGGATTTTTGTCTTGTAAATAAAATTGTAAATAAATAAATAAATAAATATCAAGGTATCTTTATAATATGAAATGAAGGTCACCTTAATGAATATTGCTGATTAAATATTAATAGAAATTATATAACTAAGAGTTATTAATTATTTATTTGACATGGTATCAGACCCAAGTTTAAGCACTTTTGCCACATTCAATATAGCTTCTTTCTACCATCTACTCTTTGTTTATTCTATAGAATTGTAGGTTCTCATCCCTCTCCATGCCCATCAAATTTATTATTCTAACCTAAGCATTTCATTTCTTAGATATTTGATGTCATTTCATGTCTTCAATACCCTCTCCCACCTTTTTTTGGTGTTGCCACTCTTGTCTCCCTTGTTGAACCTTCAATCTAGTCGATCTCATGTTCGGAATGTAATTGAATTGTCTCTCTCTTTTCTACATACCCACACACCTTACACTCTATTGTTGAGTTTTCCCTCTTCTAGTATTGACCCGACCTCATTGTAACTATTGTTGTTGTGTTCATTCAAGCTAGTGTGGAGCATGACGATTCAAAATAATCCCTATATCAAACCCTTGGTTACACTATTGTATATCAAAATTTTAGGGGATATAAATCAATTTATCGACTCGATTGGACTTCTTTTTTACCTCAGTGACCCATCCCAAGCCAACCCTTAAGAGATATGTATGGAGAGATGTTAGGTAAACTTGACTCGGGATAGAGTCAATGTTGACTAGGGTAAATAGTAGTGGTTTTGGGGCACATGGTATTGTGCACCCATGGTTTTCATCCCATGGTATTGCATGTAATGGAGTCTATAAAAGGCTAGGAAGACTTCATTGTAAGGTAGGCCTAGAGGTGAGTAGTGAAGGCTCACTTGGCCAGATTGGCTAGGGTTTTGGCCAATGCTTAATGAAATTTCATTGGTTGGGTTTTGCCCCGGATTTGGGGGTTTTCTCGGATAAACATATTTTTTTATGTTTATGATTTGTTGCTGGCTATTTAATATTTTTGTGTTCCTCTCAGTAAATTTATAATTTCTCTGGTAAACTCTAACAATAGATTTGTATATCTATTGGTTCCTTTGATTTTCACCTCACTTGCTAGAGAGAAATGTGTTATTTCTCCTCTATCCATTTGAAACCATGTTAGGGAATATTCACTTCTATTTGAGAGTGTTAGTATACATGCAAATTAACATATCATAAAACACACTTAGCTTTAGTGCTTGCATGTGGCGTATGTAGGAATTTATAGGGTAAGTTCCTTAGAACAAACCCCAAAGGTCATCGCTCACAAACAAATCACATATTAGTACACCAGTGTCTGACGTGGTTACAACCCTTGGAGAGGAAAATAGTCCTAGGCCTAAGCCAACGCGGCCACTTCAGGAAATTTATTAATATAAAGAAAGAAAATTTACATAAGATTATCTCATAAATGGTCACCAAAAAAATGACCCTCCATGCTTTTCATGGATCAATCGGGTGTTAAGCCACTAATCAAGTGTAGGCAATACCGAGGAGAGAATGAATCGTCTAATCACTACATATCGTGACCATCGGATTATAAGTTACAAAAGTACATATTAAATAATCACACTTTACCTAAATTTACACTACACCAAGTTATACTTAACTATTTCCTATGTGTCGGAATATCCTAACATCCCCCCTTAAGAACAAATTGGGATATGATTGAAGGATTTACAAAGGTGACAAAATAAGAGAAGGAAGGAGGCATTAGAGCCTATCCCCCCTTGATGATAACTTTCCTAAACTCCAAGCATAGATCGAAGTTTGGTAAACTTCGCTTCTGTGAGAGCCTTTGTAAAGATAGCAGTAACTTGATCATTGGTTGAACAATAGTGCACTGCAAGAACATGATCATGAATGAGCATTCTGATGAAGTTCATGTGTAGCTTAATGTCTTTCATGTGTTGATGCTCAACGCTATATTTTCACAGCCGAGTGGCGCTCTTATTATCACACCAAAGTGTAATTGGCGGCTGCTTATAAAGACCAAATTTGAGCAAGATATGACGAAGCCACTAGGATTCCTTTCTTGCTTCAAAAACACCACGATACTCTACTTCTGTTAAAGAAAAAAATACAGTTCTTTTTTTCTTAAAATACCATGTAATAGGTCCTAAACCAAGAGTGAATACATAACATGTAGCAGAATTTCGATCATCAGGGTCACCAGCCCAATCAGAATTAGTGAAACCAACCAACAATGGAGATGCTCTTGCACTATAATGAATCCCAAACTAAATTTTACCTCAAACATATCGAAGTATTATTTTCGCTGCTTTCCAGTGACTTTCATGAGGTTGGTGCATAAACCGAGAAACAAGACCAACGACAAAGGAAAGGTCAAGATGGGTATGGGTTAGAGACATAATTTTACCAACAAGTTGATGGTATAAGGTAGCATCAACTTCTGGGGAAGTACAAGTGACTGAAAGCTTGACTCCAGACTCAAAGGGGGAAGGGGATGACTTACATTCTTCCATGTGAAAGTGGTGTAGAAGATCACATGCATAATTGGACTGAGAAAGGGTATTACCTTCTTTGGTTTGTAAGACTTGAAGAGCAAGGAAATAATGAAAGTGTCTTAAGTCTTTCTATTCAAACTTCTTTTTGAGGCTAGACTTCACATGGTTTATATGTTTGGGATCACTACCAGTAAGGATAAGATCATCAACATAAATAACAAGGATGATTAAGGACTTACCCACTTTCTTGGTGTAGACAGTGTTGTTGGAATGACATCTAGAAAAGCCATTATCTAAGAGAAAGATATCCATTTTGGCTTACCAAGCCCGAGGGACTTGTTTGAGACCATAGAGAGAATTCATAAGGCGACAAACAAGGCTAGAGTCTTTTTGGATAAAGCCAGGGGGTTGTTCCATGTAGATTTATTCATGCAAGTTCCCATGTAAGAAGGTGGATTCAAGATCCATCTGATGGAATTCCCATTTAAAGGAGGCAGCAAGGGAAAGAACAAGGCATATATAATTCATTCTGGCAACGAGGGATGTTGACACCAAATCCTAAGGGATTGGGTGAGATTGTATATTATTGTAATGTAGTAAATAAGGAAGGCCAAGAGACATTAGGAAGTGAATCCCAATAGCCTCACCTCCATGTATAAGTACACACACAATTTCCATCTAATTCATATTCAGTTTTGCGGAGTTACCTCCTGGTCTGACATGGTATCAGAGCCAGTCCCATTTTTGGCATTCCTTCCTTTGGTGTAACTCCCTCATGTTCTGCATTTTTGTAAACTGCCATTGTGCATTCAGTTTTATATCTTACTACTCCTACCATTGATGCAATTCTCGAATAATTCTGAGTTTTTTTTACTACAAATTCAGCCACATTTTTACTGTAAAAATAATTTTTATATTTCTCTGCACATTCAAGCTTACTGTGCAAAATAATTTTTACATCCTACTTAATTTTTACAGTTCTCCACTCACAGTCACCTCCCTTCCACACCTGCTCCCTCACAGTCGCTCTCAGCCCCTCGGCCCCATCTCCCTGCTCTCCCATGCTCACAACCCCATCCCCTTCATAGTCTCTCTCAGCCATCCCTGCTCATAGCACCCACTCGGCCCTCGCTACCCCACCCTCTCACCCCTCTCTCCTCGCATCCACTCCCATCCCCCTAATTCGCTCATGACCCCTCAGCCTTCCCCACCTGCTTCCCTCCCTTCCCTGCCGCCTTACCCCTCTCCCATACCCCGCCCCCTTCCATCCTCTCCCCAACCCCTCTCCCCGCCCCCTCATCACTTTCCTCATCCCCGCTTTCACTACCCCCCCTCACCCGCTCTCCTTAAACCCTGCTCACCTGCACTCCTCAGCCCTCCAAAATCACTCTCCCCATCCCCGCTCTCCCACTCTCGGCCCTCCCCACCTTCTCACGGAAATGCGCCCCTCACACTCCCCACCCACCCCTCCCAACCCAATCGTTCCTCTCCCTCCCCTCTGTGTTTTTTTTTTTTGGCCATAATATCATTCTAAATTTTACACAGTTTGGCCTCCCCCAGTAACCACCTTCCCCCAGTAATCACCTCCCCTATTAATCACCTTCCTCAGAAACCACCCCCCCCAGAAAATACCTCCCTTAGATAATACCTCTATTTTTTTTCCCCCAAATTTTTTACAACCAAAAAAAAGAAAAAAAAATTGCAGAATTAAAACCAGAATTGATTTTTTACCTTGACAGAAAAGTATTTTTTTTCCTTCAAAAGAATGCATTCTCTCACATCTATTGTAGGAGTTGTTTTCTCCGACAAGGAGAACTATCCTGAATGGTCTCGGAAAATAAATAACACTCTCATTTTTAATGAGCTGTGGAGAGGAATTTGTGAAGGAGAAGCAGGCCTTCCACTAGCAAAGCCCACTTCAGACAAGGAGATCACCATTTGGGAAAAAAAGAACTACAAGGCCTATGCCTTAATTTTAGCTTTCGTAAATGAAGAGGTGAGACGCCATATTACACCATTTTCAAATGCCTATGAAGCCTTGAGAAAGCTAAAAGAACTCTATGAATCACATTCAGAACTTGAAATTGTTCAATTAATGATTAAGATGTTCAGTCTTGAATTGAAACATGATGACACACTTGCTTTAGCTTCAGAAGTAAGATCTATCATGCATAACATTAAGAACACTGGAGTAGAAGTTGATATATCTCTCATAGCATATGTTAAGGAATTGTATCCAAATTACTCACATTATCTTGAGTCATTGCAAGCAAGTGGAAACCTTGTGAAAATCACCTTTGATTCCCTTGAGAAAAAGTTTGCAGAAAGAGAGAGATTTTGGAAAGATTACAGCCCTTTTGTCTTTTGAAGAGGTTGTATGCTTTTCACATAGAAAAATAGAAGAAAAGAGATATAAACGCCCTAGAAATAAGCCACTTCGAGGGGGAAACCTCCAATACATTACATAAATGAACAATTCTTGGATGATACAATTTACAAAACCTCCTTTCTATATATAGGAGTCCATGGGGCCATAATGTAATCCTAGTGGGCCACAATGTAATCCTAGCCGACCTAACAATAATAATTTAAGGGCACAATAATAACAATATGGGGTTACAGGGGTACAATAATAACAATAAGGGGGTTACACTAACAACAATAAGGGACTATACTAGTAATATAGGGACCTAACATGCCCCTCTCCTTCAAAAAAGTTTTGTCCTCAACGCTTGAGTAGCTATGGGTGCTTCTGTATAAAATTCTCATCCTCCCATGTAGAATCTTCAGTGGGTAAGTTCTTCCACTTGATGAGATACTCTGAAATTGATCGATTTCGTAGCTGTCGAGTTCTTGTTTCTGTGACCACTTCAGGTTCCAATATGATTTTTCCTTCCTCATAAAGTTCTGGCAATATTGTTTGAACTTGAATATTTTCACCTATAACCTTCTTTAAGCATGAAACATGGAAAACTGGATGCACTCGCGAAGAAGCAGGAAGCTCCAATTTGTATGCCATAGTACCAATCTTTTGCAACACCTTGTAAGGACCATAGTACTTTGGTGATAATTTATTATCCTTCTTAGCTTGTTTGAGGGACATTTGTTTGTATGGTTGTAGCCGTAAAAATACCCAATCTCCTACATCAAAACTTCTCTCGCTGCGATGTTGATCTGCCTGTTGTTTCATTCGATTTTGTGCCAAATTCGGGTTATCCTTTAAGAGTTGGAGAACTTCTTGTTGATGCTCGATGTGATCTTCCACTGCTTGAACCTTTGAATTTTCTCTTAAAGATGATGTGATGGATGGTGGATGATATCCATAAAGTGCCATAAATGGGGTCATTTTTGCTGCGGTATGGAAGGAAGTGTTATACCACCATTCAGCGAGAGGTAACCACTTGACCCATTGTGTTTGTTTATCGGATACAAAACAACGAAGATATCCTTCCAAACATTTATTTACTATCTCAGTTTGACCATCAGATTGAGGATGATAAGATGAGCTATGAGCTAATTGAGTACCCAAACAAGAAAATAACTGTGTCCAAAAATTTCCAGTAAAAATGGGATCTCTGTCGCTCACAATAACCCTTGGGCTTCCATGTAGCTTTTGAATTCTGTCCATAAATGTAGTAGCAACTGTACTTGCTTTAAATGGATGAGATAATGCACAAAAGTGTGCATACTTAGTAAGTCTATCAACTACCACCATGATGACACTCTTTCCTTCGGACTTAGGTAAACCTGTGATAAAATCCATTGAAATCTCCTCCCAACGGTGACTTGGAATGGATAAAGGTTGTAGAAGTCCTGGGGTCTTAATTGTTTCCACTTTATTCTGCTGGCAAACCAAACATTCCGCCACAAACTTTTGAATATCGGATTTAAGGCCATCCCAAAAAAATTCTTTCTTCACCCTGTGGTAAGTTTTTAAAAATCCTGAGTGTCCTCCTAAAGGAGAAGTGTGCAATTCTAGAAGAATCTTTTGTTTTAGTTGGGAATTCTTACAAAGATATAAGCGATCTTTGTACCATAAGAAATCATTTTTCCAACTAAATGTATCAGATGTACTAGGATCTTGCTGCAAATTTTGAATGAGTGTCCATACATCTTTGTCCTTCTTCCATTCATCTCTTGCTTCGGTTATCAATCTGGTTGGATAATAGAAATGGCACAAAGCAATGCTTCCACCTCT
Organism: Pinus albicaulis; assembly: GCA_034641835.2. Lineage (NCBI taxonomy): Eukaryota > Viridiplantae > Streptophyta > Pinopsida > Pinales > Pinaceae > Pinus > Pinus albicaulis. The sequence continues at coordinate 1,607,535,647 of CM076580.1, forward strand.
TCATTCTTTCTTGAGAGTGCATCTGCAACAACATTAAGCTTTCCTTTTTTGTAGATTATTTCAAAGTCATAACCCAACATCTTTGTGACCTATTTTTGCTGCTCTTCTGAAGATAGTCTTTGTTCCAAAAAGTGTTTAAGACTATCATGATCAGTTTTTACCTTGAAGTGTCTTCCCATTAGGTAAGTTCGCCATTTCTTTAGTGCATGCAGTATTGCTAAAATTTCCTTCTCATAAATAGGTTTTTGTAAATACTTTCCTTTGATTGGACGACTTTCAAAAACAATGGGTCTTCCTTCCTGCATTAAAACTGCACCAATTCCATTTCCTGAGGCATCACATTCCACAATAAAGGTTTTTGTGAAGTCTGGTGTAGCTAAGACCGGTGCTAGGCACATTGCCTCTTTAAGACGTTCAAAGGCCTTAGTTGCTTCGGGAGTCCATGAAAATGCATCTTTCTTCAATAATGTTGTTAGAGGTGCTGCTATTCTCCCATAATTCTTAACAAACTTGCGATAATACCCTGTTAACTTGAGAAATCCTCGCAACTGCTTTATGGTTGTGGGGACTTTCCATTCCTTAATGGCTTTAATTTTGTTAGGGTCTACTTTAACACCCTCGTGAGATATAATATGACCCAGATATTCCACCTCTTGTACTCCAAAGAAACATTTGGATGCTTTTGCATATAATTTTTTCTCCTGCAATAGTTTGAGCACCCTGTCAACATGTTCAACATGATCCTTCCAAGACTTGCTATAGATTAGTATATCATCAAAAAATACTAGCACAAATTTTCTAAGGAAGGGTTTGAAAATGGAATTCATCAACCCTTGAAATGTAGAAGGTGCATTGGTAAGGCCAAAGGCATGACCAAAAATTCATAATGACCTTCATGAGTTTGAAATGCTGTTTTTGGAATATCTTCGGTCTTCATTCTAATTTGATGATATCCTGAACGAAGATCCAACTTGGTAAAATAAATTGCTCCATGTAATTCATCCAATAATTCGTCAATCACAGGAATGGGAAATTTATCTTTAACGGTGAGCTTATTGAGCTCCCTATAATCCGGACACATTTGCCATGATCCATCCTTCTTGTGTACCAATACTACGGGAGCAGAGAAAGAACTTTGACTAGGTTGAATTATACCCGCCTCTAACATTTCTGCAATCATGTGTTCAATTTCGCTCTTTTGGAAGTAAGGATATCTATAAGGCCGGATGTTTGGAGGAACACTTCCTGGAATCAAATGAATAGCATGATCATGATCACGAATAGGTGGGAGTCCTTTGGGAGTTTCAAACACCTTGGGATTGTCAAAGACTTGTTGGAGATCTGCAGAAATAGATGATTTTGATGTTGGAACTTCTAGTGAGCATAATTGTGCAATTACGCCTCGTTGTTCTTTCTTTAGAAGCTTTGTCATGCCATTAGAGCTTATTATCCTTCCTGGCTTCCCTTCAATACCCGTAGTTCGACTTCCTTTCCTTCTGAAAAGAATTTCAAGAAAAGTTCTTGAAAATTAAAAGCTACCGTCCCCAAAGATTGTAACCATTGTACTCCTAGTACAACATCAGCACCTCCCATAGGAATGGAAAGCATTGGACTAGTCAACACATGTTCCCCCATGGTTAGCTTGATGTTATGGCATTTTCCAGAGCAATTTATAGTTCCTCCATTTGCAACCATCACTTGACATTCTGGTGCCGGGTATAGGAAACAATTTAATTCCTTGGCTACCTTACAATGAATAAAATTATGGGTGCTACCTGAATCAATCAACACTATTACCTTTCTCTTCTTGATTTGTCCTTTTATCTTGAGAGTTTGAGGAGTGGTAATTCCTGCCAGTGCATTACACGATATGGTTGGATTCATCTCTTCCTCTTCTGGGGCTGGTTCCTGGTGTATATCCTCTTCTTGTTCATTTTCTTCTTCCTCTTCACAATCTATGTAAAATAATTTCTTCTCAGCACACTTATGACCTTTAGTGTATTTGCTATCACAACTGTAGCAAAGCCCTTTTGCTCTTTTTTCTTCCAATTGTTGTGGTGTCAACCTTGTAGGTTGTGGAAATCTAGGCGTAGCAACACTTCCTTCTTTATAGAATTGAGTGGTAGGCTTCCTTGTCGCGATAATTTTACATTCAACTTTCTTGCCAACCTGAATGCCTTCTCCAATGAATTAGGTTCCAAAACATGAACTTCATGTTGGATGTTATCCTTTAGAGTACCTATGAAGAGATCAATCCTGTGTTCCTCTGGAATATCAGTTACCCTTATATTCAATTTTTGGAAGTCCTCAATGTGCTGCCCCACTAAACCCTTTTGTTTGAGATTTATCAATTGGGTAAAGAAAGTGTTGCTCTTTGTATCCTCATAATGTGCTATCATTTCCTCCGTAAAAATTGACCAAGTGACAATTTTTTTACGGGAGCAAAGCCATCGATACCATACAAATGTATTTTGTTCTAAATGTAAAGTTGTGATGCGTACCTTTTGTGTGTTTTTCACATTATGGAGATCAAAATATTGCTCCATTTGTAGTATCCATGTTACAGGATCCTTTCCATCAAACTTCCTCATATCCATTTTTGGAATATGGTGGTTCTTCCCACCAAAATTCGAGTTTATGAAATCATGATTAACATTTATTTTGTTCTCATCATGAGGTTCTTCTCCTATATTTCCGCCATTAGGAATCATTTTTGGTTTTAATCTTGTCATCAAGCCTTCCATGCATGCTTTTAGATCATTCTTCATGTTTTCTATGTTGTCTTTTATGTCATCCATCTTAGCTTCCATGCCCACTTCCATGCCATCCATCTTAGCTTGCACACCATCCATTTTAGCTTCCACGCCTTTCTTCAAACCTTCCATCTTTACTTCCATGACATCCATCTTAGCTTCCATGCCTTTCTTCAAACCATCCATCTTCACTTCCACACCTTTCTTCAAAACTTCCATTTCATTTTTTGCTGCTCTTTGCGAGAGTGAAATTTGTTGCACTTGTTCTTGTAATTTTGATAGATCATGTTGCGATTCTTCATCTTCATGAGTCATGGTAGAGCCTTCTGAAGGCTTGATGGGTGTTGAATTCTTTTTAGGGGCCATTTTAGAATCCAATATTGATATCTATTCTACAAGATGCCCTTGGAATCAATTCAACTTGATTCTTCAAACAAGACTTATGCAATTCGGAAAAAAAAATACACACCTTTTACTAGATTTTAGGAGCTCGATATTGAAATTGAATTATCTCTATAGTTGAAAATCTTTGATATCTGAAATTCAGCCCTGTAGTAGATCTCTGAAGCTTCTTTCAAATGCCACAGGTCTGACCTGATTTGGATTCTCCAAGACAAAGTTGTGTCCAATCTCCCACAATGACCTAATTCTGGACTGGTTTAGTAGAGCGAACTTGTACGACTTGCCACGTGTCACTGTTTTGTCCTTTGTCTCTGAAATTGATAGCCAAAAAAATTCAGTCTGTGTACTTGCGACCAATTTTTACGGCACTTCAATCCAATGCCCAGAGAGAGAGTTATTGAAGTTTTCCCACGATCACCTCTTTGAGATGAAATTCAGGAGCCTGAAAAAGCACTACCTTCCACAGATCATATCTCCAAAAATATTGCGAAACAAGCTCTGAAATTTTTTGACGAATTTCCTCAGGATTTCAGCTTCGCACCATATGAATTTCAGACTCTGAAACTTCGTACAAAAAAATTTATAGCGCAATTTCCACGATGACCTGTTTATGAGCCTGAAAAAATACCTAACTTCCACAGATGATATCTCCTCAAATATTACGAACCAAGATCTGAAATTTTTAGACAACCTTCCTCAAGATTTCAGCTTCGCACCCTAAAAATTTCAGCTTCTGAAGCTTCGTAGAAAAAAAGTTATAGCGAAAATTCCACGATGACCTGTTTGGAGCAGCGAAACCCTAGAATCCCAAAGCTCCGATACCAAATGTTGTGTAACCAGCTTCAAAAATAGAAGAAAAGAGATATAAACGCCTTAGAAATAAGCCACTTCGAGGGGGCAACCTCCAATACATTACATAAATGCACAATTCTTGGATGATACAAATGAACAAACCCTCCTTCTATATAGGAGTCCATGGGGCCACAATATAATCCTAGTGGGGCCACAATGTAATCCTAGCCGACCTAACAATAATAATGTAAGGGCACAATAATAACAATATGGGGGTTACAGGGGTACAATAATAACAATAAGGGGGGCTACACTAACATAATAAGGGGCTACACTATTAATATAGGGGCTTAACACTCCCCTCTGTGTTTTTTTTTTTTGGCCATAATATCATTCTAAATTTTACACAGTTTGGCCTCCCCCAGTAACCACCTTCCCCCAGTAATCACCTCCCCTATTAATCACCTTCCTCAGAAACCACCCCCCCCAGAAAATACCTCCCTTAGATAATACCTCTATTTTTTTTCCCCCAAATTTTTTACAACCAAAAAAAAGAAAAAAAAATTGCAGAATTAAAACCAGAATTGATTTTTTACCTTGACAGAAAAGTATTTTTTTTCCTTCAAAAGAATGCATTCTCTCACATCTATTGTAGGAGTTGTTTTCTCCGACAAGGAGAACTATCCTGAATGGTCTCGGAAAATAAATAACACTCTCATTTTTAATGAGCTGTGGAGAGGAATTTGTGAAGGAGAAGCAGGCCTTCCACTAGCAAAGCCCACTTCAGACAAGGAGATCACCATTTGGGAAAAAAAGAACTACAAGGCCTATGCCTTAATTTTAGCTTTCGTAAATGAAGAGGTGAGACGCCATATTACACCATTTTCAAATGCCTATGAAGCCTTGAGAAAGCTAAAAGAACTCTATGAATCACATTCAGAACTTGAAATTGTTCAATTAATGATTAAGATGTTCAGTCTTGAATTGAAACATGATGACACACTTGCTTTAGCTTCAGAAGTAAGATCTATCATGCATAACATTAAGAACACTGGAGTAGAAGTTGATATATCTCTCATAGCATATGTTAAGGAATTGTATCCAAATTACTCACATTATCTTGAGTCATTGCAAGCAAGTGGAAACCTTGTGAAAATCACCTTTGATTCCCTTGAGAAAAAGTTTGCAGAAAGAGAGAAAGATTTTGGAAAGATTACAGCCCTTTTGTCTTTTGAAGAGGTTGTATGCTTTTCACATAGAGAGAAGGGTCATGCTCAAGATTCTTCTAGAGGAAGAGGTGGCCGAAGAGGAAGAGGAAGAAGAAATTTCAGAGGAAGGGGGGGTAGACAAACTCAAACTGAAAAATCTGATCTTCATTGCATACACTGCAATAAATACTGGCATGGTGCATCTACATGTAAGATGCCTTGGGATAAAATTGAGCAGCAAAGAAATCAAGAAAAAATTAAAACTCATGATAGAGACAAAGGTAAAGCACCTGAATCAGCTCATTATGTTGTAGCACATTGTAACAGTGGAGTAACTGAAGACGTGTTTGATGTTTATTTTACTTCTTGGAGAAATGATTGGTTCCTAGATTCAGGAGCAACATGTCACATGACATTTAGAAAAGATTTTTTTGAAGAATTTACTAACAAAGTTGATGGAGAAGTATACTTCATAGATAAATCCAAACTCAAGCCATCAGGGCTTGGCACAATCAGGCTTAAGTTGCCTGGTCTTCTAGATCATCTTCTACATGAGGTTCTATACCTCCCTGAGTTGAGGAGAAACTTGTTGTCCTTGGTCCACATCCGCCAGCAAGGACACTCCATTCACATGTTTGATGGCAAGGTTGAGGTCAGAAAAGCATCAGATCGCTCACTTGTCATGGAGGGAATAGAAGAAGGAAGACTCTTGAAGCTGCAAGGTTCCTCTGCTCATGCAAAAAACTTTGCCTTCATTTCACATCATGATGAAAGTACATTCCCATCAAGTCTTTTATGGCATGCTATATTTGGACACTTAAACTATGACAACCTTCGATTGTTGAATAAAAATGGTGTTAATGGACTGCCTACAATTCCTAGGAAAGTTAAGCAATGTGATGCTTGTATTCTAGGAAAGCATAGCAAACAACAATTTCATGATTCACATTCCAGAGCACATAGAAAACTTGAGCTTATTCATTTAGATTTCTATGGCCCTATGCCTGTTTATTTTTCCAATGGAAATAAATATTTGATGACATTTATTGATGATTACATGAGAATGTGTTGGGTTTACTTATTGAAGAACAAGTTTGATGCTTTTCAAACATTCAAGAATTTTCATGCATGGATTGAAAATGATGCCCAAACTCATATTGGCTCTTTACGTACTGATAATGGAAAATAATACACTTCAAATGAATTTGAAAATTATCTTCTTCAACATAGGATCAAACATCAAATAACTATGCCCTATAATCCCCAACAGAATTGTGTAGCTGAAAGAATGAACAAGACAATTTTAAATATGGTTCTCTCCATGATGTTTTTTAACAATGGAAAATTGATTTTTTGGGCTCATGTAGTTCTATGTGCTGTATACATAAAGAATATGTGTCCTTCAAACTCAATCATAAACAAAACTCCTTATGAAATGTGGCATGGCCACATTCCTTCGGTAAAGCATTTCAGGGTCTTTGGTTCCACCTGTTATGCTTTGATACCCAAGGTACAAAGGAATAAACTTGGTGCTAGAAGTCGAAAATGTATCTTCTTGGGGTATTCCAATACCTCCAAAGGATGTCATTTCTATGATGAAGTCAATAAGAAGTTTGTAATAGCAAGAGATGTCATATTCCTTGAATCTTCCAAGACTGACAATGTTGTTGAGCGGAAACTTGATCGCCTGGATAGATTCACACATGCAAAGTATTTTCAAGAATTTGATAATCATATTCCACATCTTGAAGGGGGGATTCCTATACTAAATCAATATGTGGAATCATTTTCCGAAGCACTCTCTTCCCCACATGAAGAACCAACCACGGATGACACCTTGAACGATGTGATTGACAGAATTGAGAGATTGAATCTTGATTCAATTCCAACTCAGTCAAATGAGCAACCTGGGCCATCTCAGAAAGGTCCCCCCAAATGGCTGACAAAGACACTAGAAAACGTTCGTCCCGATGAGGTTGGAAAGACAGGAACAAGAAGTTCCACTAGACAAAACGAAGGTGATGTAGATAATTCTGATTCACCTGTTGATATGGATATTGCTTATAACTGTGAATTGAGTTTGTCTACAGATCATGAACCAACTTCCTTCAAAGAAGCCGCTTCTCATGATGAATGGAAAGAAGCGATGCAGAAGGAGTATGATGCCTTAATAAAGAATGGCACTTGGAAGCTGGTTGATCCGCCTTTGGGAACAAAACCAATTGGCTGTAAGTGGGTCTACAAGAACAAGTATAAAGCAGATGGCTCACTTGACAAGCACAAGGCCAGGCTTGTGGCAAAAGGTTTTGCACAAAAAGAAGGAATCAATTATGAAGAAAATTTTGCTCCCACAACAAAATGGACGACCATTCGGACTCTCTTTGCCCTAGCAGCTCAGAATGGATGGAAAGTCCATCAGATGGATGTAAAAACAAATTTTTTGAATGGAGATCTAAAGGAGAAATTTTATATGTCCCAGCCAGAAGGATTTGTTGTAAAGGGTCAAGAACACAAAGTTTGCAAGCTTATAAAATCCTTGTATGGCCTCAAGCAAGCACCACGAGCCCGGTATGAGAAATTAACCGAGCATCTTCTGAAACTTGACTTCAAACATTTTGATCTTGATGATGCAACTTTGTTTGTTAAGAAAGTTGGAAAAACAGTTGTATATCTTGTGGTGTATGTAGATGATCTTTTGATGACAGGGAACAATGAGAGTTATATTGCATCCATAAAGAAAGAATTGAAGAAAGGTTTTGAAATGACTGATTTGGGTTATGTTCATTACTATCTGGGTATTGAAGTAAATCAACATCCTAAATTTATATTTCTTTCTCAAAAGAAGTACATTGGAGATCTTTTGAACAATTTTGGCATGGATGAATGCAATCCCTTAACCACTCCAATGGAACAAAACTTGAAGCTCACATCCATTGAAGGGAAGGAATTTGAGGATGCAACAAAGTATAGAAAGCTTGTAGGAAGTCTTATATACCTGACTACCACTAGACCAGACATCTCATTTGCTTTTGGAATCCTCTCCAGGTTTATGCAAAAACCTTGTGAAGGACATTTGTCTGCTGCAAAAAGAGTTCTAAAGTACTTGAAGGGGACTCAAGACTTTGGACTCAAATACACACAGGTAGGCGATTTCAGCTTGATCGGATACTATGATTTAGACTTTGATGGGGACAAAGAAACTGGGGTATCTACTTCAGGTTATACCATGAGTCTTGGATCAGGAGCTGTCTCATGGAGATCATGCAAACAATCAATTCTAGTAGATTCCACAACTAAGGCTAAATATGTGGCAACAGCTGAAGCAACAAAGGAAATTGTGTGGCTTAGGAAAATCCTAGAAAATTTGCAGATGAAACAAATGCATTCAACACCACTCATGATCGACAACACTTCTGCAATAAAGTTGGCCAATAACCCGAAGTTCCATGATTGAACAAAGCACATCAATACAAAATACCATCTGACTCGACATCATGTTTAGGCCAAAACCATCCATCTACGTCATTGTTCCACAAATGAGCAGACCGCGGACATCTTCACCAAAGCGCTTGGAAGAGAAAAGTTTGAAAAGTTCAAAACGATGCTTGGACTCACCAACGTCCCTTCAGATTAAAGGGGGGAATGTTGACACCTAATCCTAAGGGATTGGGTGAGATTTTATATTATTGTAATTTAGTAAATAAGGAAGGCCAAGAGACATTGTGAAGTGAATCCCAATAGCCTCACCTCCATGTATAAGTACACACACCATCTCCATCTAATTCATATTTAGTTTTTCAGAGTTACCTCCTAGTCTAACAGGGGAGAAGGTTTCACTATAGTCAATGCCTTCAACTTCTAAAAATCCTTTAGCAACAAGATGAGCTTTATGTTTATCCACTATTCCATCTGGTCAAATTTTTTTTTTGTAAACCCATTTGCATCTGACAATTTTTCTTCCCTTTGGAGGAGGAACAAGATCCTAAGTATCATTTTCCAATAGGGAACAATATTCTTCATTCATAGCTGCATCCCAATTTGGATGACCTGAAGCTTCTTCAAATGTATCTGGATCATTATTTAATGGAACTTGAACCAATAAGTAAGAGGCTTTTTCGAACTGATAACGTGTATGACATTGTTTTGCAGGGTCACCTGCAAGAAAACTTGTTGCATCCCGACTAGATCAGACCCATTTTGGAAGTTGTGGAGCTAAAGGAAGATCCTAAGGAGGTGGAGGAGAATTTTCATCCTCACTGTCATCATCTGAAGTAGAAGGAATGTTGTTAGAATTAAAATAAATAGAGAGAGGTGGCACATATGTCGAATTAGGCTCGTAGGCCAGAGGTGGCACACCCACCGAACTAGGCTCATAGGCTGATATATGTTTATCAAATTTTACATCTCTTATAATGATTCCATTTTTGGATTTAGGTCAAATAAGTCTATATCCTTTGACATCTTCAGAATATCCAACAAAAATACATTTTTCACTCTTACATTCTAAGGCTTTATGTTTGTCATCTAGAATATGGGCCCAAGCTTCACTTCCAAAAACACAAAAGTGACTTACATCTGGTTTGATTGAGCTCAAGCTTCTTATGGAGTGATATTCCTTAGAACCTTAGTATGAGTGTGATTTACTATGTAATTTTCACAGTTAATTCCTTCTGCCCAAAAATTAAGACTAATTCCTTTACATTTAAGCATACAATTAGCAAAAAAAATTTAGGGTGCAATTCTTCCTTTCAGATACACCATTTTGTTGTGGAGTATATGAAACAAAATGTTGCAATTGAATGCCATGCTCAGTGAAAAAGTTGATATTTTTTTTTTTTAACATATTCTCCTCCATTATCAGATCTTAGCTTAAGAATTTGATGTCGAATTTGTTAGTCAACAAAGGCCTTAAAGGCCAAGAACATGTTAAAAAATTCATTCTTGATTTTTAATAAGTATACCCAAGTACATCTGTAAAAATCATCAATGAAAGTGAAGAAGTACTTATAGCCAAATAAAAAAACAATTGGAAGTGGACCACATAAATCATTGTGCACAAGCTGCAAAGGGGCTAAATTGTGCCAAGAGGCACGTTTGACAAAACTATCCCAATGATGTTTTCTGAGTACACAACTAGAACAAACACCATCTCAACAAGATACCATAGGAAGACTTGTCACCATATTTTCTTTACATAGAGTTTGAAGAGAGTGATATTTTAAGTGACCAAATCGTTCATGCCAAAGTTTGCTCACTTCATCATTATGAGCAACAAAAACGAAGGGAAGACATGATGACCCAAAGTTGTCAAACTTATACAACCTTGCGAAATCATTAGCAATTCCAATAGGTAAAATATGTCTAGGATCTCTCAGGACCTTAATTACAACATCATGAGGTGAGAATTCTACTGTTTTCCCTTCACCTGAATGAGTTATCTGATAAACAGATAGAAGGTTGCAAGACAAGGTAAGAACACATAATACATCATTAAACTAAGCATTATCTAGATGAATGGTTCTATACCCTACAACACTAAGAAATCTATCATCACTAACATAAATATTTTTGGTGTTACAATCATTTAAAGAGGACAAAATAGCTTTATTTTTTTCCATGTGGTAAGAGGCTCCGGGATCAATGAGCCACTCACGAGAATGAGAAGAAGAAGATACATTCAATGCATAACTAGATATTGATGCTTGACAGCCACATGCAGAAAGTGCCATTCCCGAATATGAAGTTGAAGAGTTCTACAAATGGATGTTGTAATTCTTCATGATTGTTGCTTCCAAGGCTTCCATATTCATAAAACATTTTGACTCTACGTGGCCATCACGATTAAAAGTTGCAATGTCTATATGTCTTCTTCCCTTTGTTTTTATTTTCCTTATCCTTTTTTTTTTTTTTTTTTTCAGTTTGCGACTGAGATTGCTTAAGACCCTTATTTTGTTTAGGACCATTCTTTTTAGGATGTTGCTTCATAGGACTCTTTGGATTTGGTTGTTTCTGGGATGCTAAGGCTTTCTTAGAAGAGTTTCCAGTATTAATAATACCAAGGTGGAGAATTTTTTCTTATTCTCTTATCAAAGAATCACAAAAGGCATTAAAAGATGGGGACTTGTAGGGTGTTCCTCGAGAAATGAGGGCTTATCTAGTGGAATGGAAGGTGGAAAAAAATACAGAGTATGGATGGCCTAACTTATTGAGAATGGAATAGATAAGACTATCATCTTCCTTTTTGACCTTACAAACTTGTAGGAGAAGTCTAAGGGTCTTGAATTTGGACAAAAAATCTTCAATAGAGGAGAAATTATTGGGGTCTAAAGTAAGAAACTCATTTTCAAGCTGGTGGGCTCTGATTTCATTTTGAATGCCAAAAAAAATATTTAGCTTTTTCATAGCTTCATCAGGCGAGTCAATTTCTTGGATACGAAATATAATATCTTAAGCATTGGACATTCTTATCAACCCTCGTGCTTGATCTTGTTTATTTTCCCATTTATCCTTTTTATCTTCTTCGGTGGGTTTAGATTCTAGTCCTGAGGCTATTCTATAAAGCCAGTTACTGCTAAGTAAGTCTACCATGTAGGATAGACATTGGAAATAATTGGTGCTATTAAGAATAACTAGACATGAACTTTCCATTTTTAAAAACTGAAGTTGTAAAGGTTGAAATTAACTGCTCCAATGGAAATATCTAAAAAAATTAGGCTGGCTTAATAAAAAACGGCTCTAAAAATGACTTTCGGATGAAGAAGTTATGCATTTTTGAATAAATTGAAGTTGATGCCAAGTAGTCACGTGATAGGTTGAAAGTTGATGATGAAGTTGTACCTTTAAAAAAAAATATCCCATTTTTCAAACTTAATATAATTATCTCACAAAAAAAAACACTACTTTATGTGACCCACTTTTATAAATAAGTGAGAGTAACTTTTACAATGTTACTTTATGAACTAATAACCAAGTAGAATGTAACTTAAATAAATGATAAATTGAATTTAGATTGTGAGTGACTCACTTTTTATGATGGGTGAGAAACACTATTACATAAAGTAACTTTAAAAGATAAGTTACATGTGTTTTTTTTTTAACTTGACAAAAGAAAAAAGTAACTTGAAATTTTTTTTTTAGAAAAAGTAACTTGACCAAAAGGCTTGAACCCAAGACTTCTATCCTCATAAAGTAACTTTACACCAACTGAGCTAGTTAAAAGGTTTAGTAATTGTTGGAAATGAGGAAGGGTATTTTTTTTGTCTCTTTGGGGTGCGTGCTTTTTCCTGCAAAAAAAAACCACCAAAAAAAAAAAAAAAAAAAAAAAAAAAAAATATATATATATATATATATCTACAGGCCATGCAGCAGAATGCTAGATTTCTGGTTAGTCTATCCAGGAACTATATATTTTTCTCACTATTTCTGATTTCCTGAGATCGCACAAAGTCGCAAGAAAAGATCATATGTAAGAGATAAATCTCATCTTTATGTTTCAGGTTTGCCAGATTACAGAGAAAAAAGAGAAAAGAGCATGGGCAGAGAAGAGGGTATAGATATAGTAATAAAAAAAACTATAGACTGAAATAAACAGAGGGATAAATACATATAACTGCAAAAAAATACTTTATATCTCCATATCTAAAATGACATAACTAAGGCAACCACAAACCTTTTCGCATGAAATGAAAGGGGTTCGTCACTAGAACATAGGTTACAGACACAACAAAGCAGTTCTCCTGGCTCGAAAGTGGTCAGAAATAATAGATATGGAAAACGACAGACGCATGCAGTCAAATCGACTTCAGATTTGGATCAATAATGAATGCGGCCATCAAAAAACTCTGATACCATGTAGGAATTTACAGGGTAAGTTCCTTAGATAAAACACAAAATGTCACTACTCACAAATAGATCGCAGATCAATACACCCGTATTTGATGTTGTTAAAACCCTTGAAGACAGAACAATCCATGGCCTGAGCCAACAAGTCCAATTCAAGAAATTTATTAATATAAAGAAATAAAATTTACATAAGCTTCTCTCATAAAGTGTCACTGCACAAATTACCCTCCATGCTCTTTAAGTAGAGATCATGCACTAATCGGGTGTTAAGCCATAGATCAAGTATCGATAATACCGAGGAGAAAATGAACTCTCGGACCACTACATATTGTGGCCATTGTATTATAAGTTACAAAAGTACATACTAAACAAACACACTTTACCTAACTTTACAATAGACCAAGTTATACTTAACTATTTCCTATGTGTCAGAATATACTAATAATGTACATGGACATTAATAGAAGATAAAGCAAACTTAGCTTTACTTAAATTTAGTTCTTACATTTTCTTAAGATTAAATTAGTTTCTTTATGTATTGATTCTCTTATAATTAGTGAAAATACATAATTCATTCTCTCTTCCAATTTTTTCAATTCTTGCAAATCTATGCAATTACTCTCGAGATACACCCTTACATGTGCAAGCCCTAATAATTTAACATGGTATCAGACTCATGAGGAGACTAGAGAAGATGCATGAATTTTTTTTTCAAGTTTGAAGATCAAAGCATTGGAAACTGCTGGGAGATTGAAAGTGTTGGATTTTTCCACAAATTTAAAGTGTCGAAAACTACTATAAAATTGAATTGGTGAAAGAATGAAATTTCCAATGTCTGTCATTCTCACTCTATACTGTTACAATGAATGGAAGTTGATGATTTTTCTTCATCTTAGAAGAAAAGGATTGCACTAGATATTCATGGGAATTGAGATAGAGCCGATGTCAAAGGATGAGAAGTTCAATTGACTTAATAGATCTAACATGGCTTATTGAAGATTGTATCTGCTTGTGTCTCATGATATTCTCTATCAAATCGTAGATATTGAATCACCACATGAAATATGAACTAAAATTACAAGATTATATGTCGATGAAGATGATCTACAAGAACACCATTTGGATACAAAAAGCTCGATCTAGAATAGAATTCATTAAACCGATGAATACCAAAAATTTTCACGTCATATTCCATCATCAACTACATGGAAAATATTCTCGAGACAAATTTTCAAATGAAGACTCAACTTCCTCTATTGATGATAAATTTATTGCAGATGAGAATTTATCATGTCCAATAAAGAAGATGTCACACATGAGGAAATGTCCTCCTCCACTAATGATGAAGAATTTGCTATAAATGGAGACACAACCTTTGAAAACATAGAAGAAGACATTGATTCCTCTACTATTTATGGTTTTGATGATGCAAATATGACGAGGTCTCAATTTGATGATGCCCCATATGCACTCTCAACTGCGGAGCCATGCATGCCCATTCATGCATCGAAGGAGGCATCTATAAAACCATGCATGCATGAAGGAATCCCTAAATCAATGCATGTTCATGCATGCATCCCTATGGATAGACATGCCCATGCATGGATATATGATACATGCATTTTATAATCAAACACATGATGAAGTTGCAAGGAATCCATATTGGCATGCGACCATGGATAAGGAGAGGTAATCGTTGATCAAAACATGGGAATTGATACCTCTTCTTCTTAAAAGGAAGCATGTTCCTCCATATCCACTTATATATAAGGGGTCCACTTCTAGCTATGTGCTTACTTTGGAATCTAGCCCCATTTGTTTGTCAAGCAGGTAGCAAGTTGGCATTTCTTTACCATAAAGGGTGAGTACAAGGGAGCAGTCAATGCCACCATTTACGCCATTTGGTTGTAGCATTTAATTTCTGATATTAGTATCATTGTCCATTTTCTAATTGTCATATGGCGTGATAATCAAAGTACACTAAATTTTTGCACAGATCCAGTCCAGCAACAACATACCAAATTTCTTAAGATCTTATATTTCAGTTGTTTCGTCCATATTAATAGAATTTGGACTATTTCAGTTGTAGTGGTGGTTTATTATTTTGTTTGTAATGTGTATCAAAATATTACATGTTGTGAAAATGAACATTTTAATTTCTACGGGATTTTATGAGATGGCGGATTTATTACTTTGACGTGAGTTGGATTATGAGGATAAGCTAAAGAAACTCATATCATATATCAATAGTTGAAGTAATGAATTAGGCTATGTATATTGGCCTAAATGAGTCATGAGACGAGTATGAAGATGAAAACCTTACCTAGGGACAAATTTAATAAATGGAATTGCATGGGCATATGACGTAGAGGTGAATTTGAGCTAGCAACACCTCTTGTTAAATTAAGAGGTGGAGGAGATTAATGCAATAAAATATTGCAAGAATTTGGAGTCCGCGGTTCCAAAAGTTGGAACGAAAATGAGATGAGTCTATAGGCCATTGGATTTAAGCAAAGGATGATGGTTATTACATCAGGTCAAGACTCAAACAATTCGAGGAATCGCAGAGTCAAAGGTCATGAGGAGAAGCCCTGACCCCCCTGTAACACCCCCTTTCCACATCTACCCAAGAAGCAATCCAACCAGGGTAAACATGCGATAAGAGTCTACTCATATGAGATTCAACCTCCGAGATGACCTTAAGGAAGTGGAACTGATGAAAACAAGACAAACATACCTTACACAACATCAACAACATTCCTAGGAGGTAATCCAACGTTCCATACCCCTCACCCCTGCAAGAGATTGAATTTTTTGCCCCTTTTGGACCATAGTCGCAGGAATTCCAAGGCAAGGTAGCAGTTGGGAACCTACAACCATAGGCACAACATGAAAATCATGTAACCAAGGCACCAATTGGTCATTTTTATGCCTGCAACTCCGAGATTTGCGCCACCTCTTCAGTGCCAAAGCCCAGGTCACTGCCTATAACTTCATGAAACTTTACGAGGTGATAAAAAACATTAAAACAAAGGTACGGAGGAAATAAAATCATCATGAAATCATCTGGCCTCCTCCTATGCATGACAAGAATTCTATCAAACATGTCATAAACATTTAATCTACATGTGTGAACAATAGATTGAAACATAGGGGTCTCATGCTTATCTCAGAATCTCTAAGAAGCATTGCTCCATTAAATAATTAGCTACAATACAATCTATTTGACCATAGATACAATGTGCATTCATTTACAAGAAAAAACATGGAGAGATCCATACATCATCACCGATAAAATACATGCTTATAAACAGCATTATAATAAAAAAAATACCATGGATACAACAACAAAAGAATCCACATAAGAAACAATACATTTGCATACAAAATACCAAAGGAATGATCTCTTAAGTACTGAATGTAAAAACCAACCAGAGATGGGAATTCCACGTTCCACTCGACCATATATTGGCTGACCCAAATACCTCTTCATCTAATCACCCTCATGCCATATTCCAAGCATGAGTGTGAGAATAAAACCAAAATAACCAACCAAGGCATCCCGAGGCTAAACTAGAGTCACCCTCATCAATCATAAACCAGAATTTACCGTGATCTACACTCGATCATTAGGCCAACACAAGAATGGATATCACAGGATTATCTCTACCTAAACCATGAGGAATGTTCTTGTCTCCTAGTATTTCAGGCTTTACCCCAAACAACAGTATGAATCAGGGGTCACTAGTCCCTAAACCGAGACATACTCTCCAGTCTTTACCATATATCACAAACCCAAGATTCTTAGGCTTGAATGGAGAGAAAACCACCTCTAAAGCTTTACCGCAATCCAAACCTAGATTACTAGGCCCTAAACCGAGGCAAAACATGTATTGGTTCTGTTGTAACTCATTTTTAACATTTGGTATGTTTTTATAAGTTTCACTTTCCTTTAAAAAAACAAAGGAAAAAATCAAATATGTATATGCAAAAGAAAAAAAATATAGGCACTACTATTCAATTTTGAATATTCCAAAATAAATAATATCTATTCTCTAAACACTTGTAAGAGAAATTAATGCAACAGAGGTGGCAACCACCATCGGACAATGCACAGTTAACAAGTGATTAAGTTTCCAAACTAGAATTGTTGATGATACAATGCCCGCATAATTTCACAAACCCAACATCATAAAAAGCGCAAAGGTTATCACAAGGAGTGCCTCCGCAAAATATTTTGACTCTTGCCCATTGACTGGAGATGAGCTGCCTAGATTTACTACGGGGGCACAACTCTAAAGCCCTTCCCATATAAAGGAGTCCCATCGTAGTGATGTTAGAAGATGAGCTAGCTTCATCATTCTTCCATGTCATCTCACACATCATCTCACTTTTCATCTCAAATGTCATGTCACTCGTATTATCATTCATTCAATTTCCCATGTAACGTATTTTCCATCTGTTTTTCCCTTCACCTACAAAAATCCCTTTCCCATTGTCTTTTCCTACGTCCTCCTCCTAAGTGGTTGATGTTTCCAAGAGAATTCACCGGTGTCCAGTCACCTTTCTTCATTAGCACCAGGTATTTACAGTCAATTGTACTTAAATTTCATAAAATTTCAAAGAAAAATGTGTTAGTCGGGTGTCTACACACATTCCTCTTATTGATACTGAACATGTTTTTTCCCATACCATTTGCACAATTGACCACCTACAATTCTATCAGCATATCATGTTAAACTAGTCCAATTGTCCAGTTTACTCTACCTTAGTCCAGTCAAGGGTTTTTCATCTTTTGTTCCTCAAACCTATCTGTTTCCAAAATTCATCCATTGGCTAGTCTCAACAATGTATCCTTAGAAATGTTTCGTAATGAACTAGTTGTGAGAGAAAAAATTTCAAGTTTCCGCCCTATTAATTCGATATTCCCTTTGTTATCCTTTTCAAATTTCATACGTTATTTTTACTGATGAGTCTCTAACCACATCCAAGACTTTCCTAGACCTGAATTTACCCAAATCCTTTTTCATCTAATGCCTGAAAAAGCACAATTTTCTCTAGATTCAACTAAATTTTCTTTATTCCTGTTGAATACATGAGACCGGTCCTTGAGTTTTTAGCTAAAATTATGGGAAAAGAAGATGATGTTATGGTGGATAAGTCATTTTTGGGAATGTTTTCCCCTGTAATGAAGCCTAGAGTGATTCTTGATATACCTGCTTATTTGGAGGATTTTTTCGACACTAAATTTATGAACCTATCACTTACTGGTTTTTTTAGGTTTCCCTCTCTTGTCACTTATATTTTTATGTACAGTCATGTGGAAAGTTTCACACAACTAGGATTGAATGTAATAGACATAAATAGAAAAAAACAATGAGTTGTTTTCTGGACATATATAATAAGGAAGGATGTTGGAAATGAAGGCCTCTTTGATTTCACTTCTTCATTTCTCCCAATTCTATATTCAATTCTGAATGGTTCACCTACACCATGTTTGTTTCCTAAAGCTCAATAATTATTACTATTGAGCAAAGATGTGAAATTTGGGGACTAGTTTACCTTTAAAGATCATGCATAAATAAGGTTATATGGAGTTTATGTTGAACATTTTAGACTACCTAATTTTATTCCAGTGAAAATGTTTTCTTTGGAATTCATAAGTCAAGGGCTCAATGTAGATCAAATTCATTTTGTTCCTGTGAAAAACGGTCATTTTTTTAAGTTGCCCAGGACTGCGGGTCCATTTATTGTGAATACTAGACAAGCAGTTGAAGAGGCCCGTAAAATGTTGGAGGGAATGCATTTACTGTTACGAGAAAAATGGGCTTATGTCCCATATCATATAATTTCAAACCCCAGGTTGGAGAATGGATATGCTCCTTTTATTCATGAATCCAGACCATAAATTGAGAAATTGGTAAATGGAGGGCAGTCTTCTATATTTGGGCAGATATAATTTGAAACGCCACATCCTGTTGAAAATAATCTTAAAAGTGGGAGAGAATAAATAGTTGATTTTGATGGTGATATAGAGAAATAAGCGAAGATGAAAAAAGAAGCTAAAGAGACCAGCTCATCAATAGTGCCAGGATATTCTTTGCAGTTGAGGGAAACCTCATGTACTCCCTCATCCCGTGTTCCAGAGGATACACATCATGACTCTATGCCAATGATTAAGTAGACATTTTCATAGATTGAAGAGAATAACAGAAAGATAAGGGAAAGAATAGAATCTTAATCAGAGGCTAAAATCTCTCCTGAGAAAACCAAATTATTATCATCAATGGATTTGGAGAAAGATCAACTAAGGATAATTTTTTCTCATCCTTCAACTATGACGGTAACATATTTTGTTGGTTTCAAGATTTTTAATTTAACAGTTGACACAAAAAAAATTCCTCTTCCAGATAAGATTAATATTCATATGAAGACTGGTAAGTTGATTGTTAATCATTTAAATAGAACTTCCTTAGCTATTGTTAAGACTAAAAATATGTTGTGAAAGGTGATAAAACAGTTGAAGTTGAAGAAAGAAAATTCAAGAGATTTTTCCACAGAGAATAAAGAGTTGAAGAAAATCATTATCAAAATTGGAGTTGATCCTGAGGATAGGAAAACAATTCAAAAGTTGTTGTAGGGTGTTGAAGTTGAAATTCAAGTTTTAAACAAGAATGTTAACTTCCCACTTGTGAACACCCAATGGCTACAAAGGTGGCCCAAGTAGAAACACAAAAGGAACAACCACTGCTGTACCTTTTACAAAAGAATGAGGAAATCTCTAAGATAAAGGAAATGAATGATATGTTGCAAAATAAAATTGATTCCCATGTTTGTATCATTGCAGTATCATCTGACTATGAAGATCTCGATGCTAAGTTAACTCAAGTCATGAGTGAGTTGACGATGGTATAAATTGATATGAATAAGATCCAAAGAGATTTGGACAGTGCGTTGAAGGTGATTAAAACCACAAAACAAGAAGTGTTGATGACAAAAGATAATGCTGAAAAATACACGAAAGATTATCAAACTGCTTGCCAAAAGATTAAGGAGATGAAGGAAAAGGTAAAATGGAATGTGTACCTTATATAGGCCATGGAGATTATATGGAATGATAGCATTTACACTATTAAAAATGTGTGGGAATTACTCATTATTGTTGGAGAGGAGAAAATAATTGTCAGAGATTTGGAAGGGATTATTGTGGCCGACAAGCAAAAGTCACATAACAAAACCTTATATGCTAAAACGTTGAATGATTTTATAAATTCTAATTCTCCACAGTAATTCAAAGAATTCGTAATTGAAGACATGACTTAGTGTGTTTTGGAGTTAAACATCATGATTGTAAAGAATTCATATAGAAAAGCAGTGGAAGAGAAGTTGAATGATGTAAAGGGAGTAGTGATAAAGTTTAATATTATTTTTGATAAAAGAACAAGGGTTGGTTTACCATCTTGTTGGGACTAGCAAGGAAATTTACTCCCTTGTGAAACATATGAAATGTTGTTGGTGGAAGAAAATAGAAAAATTTGGTCTACTTATGAGAAGACTGCAATTCTAAAAAGAGCCACTATTGTCAACTATTTGCATAAAGACTTCCAATTGTTGTGGATGATAAAGGTCATGTTTCCTGAGAAACCTTCATATTCCAGAATTACTAATTTTAGAATGGCACATGTAAAGCTTGTTAATTTCCCCAATTAAAATGTGTATCTATGGAGGAAATGCAAAGAATGGATGACTCCACAATCAAAAGCGACAGAGGTAGGAACTTCATCGGTTCATGGTTCTCAAGTTGTCAATTGACATAGTGTTTATGTTATATTTTATTTTGTTTTATTTCCCGAAAGACATTTATTTTCTATTTAAAATGTAATAATCGGATGAAAGTAGTTTAGGAAGTTGACATTTTTATAACTGTCCATTTTGACATTTTTTATATAATAATTTTCTGAATAAGAAGAGAGGTTCGGGTTTTTGGACCTCAAAAGCACCAAAATTTTGTAATTGATCTTTATGACGATGAATAAAGCTTATCAGAAGAATTTCCAGAAATTTTTGGGTATAATTAGTTTTTCCTATTTCATCATGTGTTTTTATTTCTTCTGAGAATAAAGTAATGTAGGTGTTGGTCTATAATATTACATTTGTGATTTAGAGTTAAAATCCTTAATGAAGTTCTCCTTTATTCTAAATTTCATTTCTTCTTAACATTTTTCCTCTAAAATAAAGATAATATATTATGTAATAACATCATGTTATCAAAGATTTTCCACTAGCATTTTCAATCTTTTTTATGTTCATTTGTATTCATCATTTGAAGGCATTGTGAGGAGATTTTCTTCTGTTATAGAGATTAAAGGGTTTAAATATTATATTTTGGGGTTTCAAAATGAAGGGGAAACAAATGTTTTCATTTCTGAATTATAGTATATTTCTTGCACATTGGTCTCAAATATAATCTTGACATTATCTCCCAAGGTACAACAGGTTCCATAATCATTTGGAGATCCACCTCACTTAGTTTCGAAGTCATCCGGTCATCCAACTAAACCAAACATGGGAACTCTGCAACACCATGGCTATCTGGAAATGGAAAGGCTAGGATGAATACACTGGTACACCTAGAAAAAACCCGTGCCAAGACAACAAAGAACCACATGCAATACCATGCATGTAAAATATAACAAGGAAATCATACATGCAAATCAATACCTGCAAAGAATCCTGTTGTAGTTGCTTGATTACTGGCCCTCCTTACTTGCTTCCTCCTTCTTCTTGATTTCTTACCTTTCTTTCTCCAATGCCAAAGTTCTCCAAAAACTCTAAGTGTCCAAGAGTGAGGGAGCAAGAGAGAGAGAATAATGAGAGAGCTCCAAAAATGCACTGACTAAAGGTACCAAATGATCCTCATAAGCCTTTTTATAAAAGAGGCCTTTATTTTCTTCATTTTCCATTATTTTCCTTCATTTTCCTCCTCACATGCAACCTATGACCTTTCATCTCCATTTCTCCTAATTTCCATTATTTTCATAAATAAATGTGCCAAAAATGCCATTTTTCCTTTCCAAATGCTTTGCCTTTGCCTTTGCCGATTTCCTTCGCCATCATAAACCAAATTAACACCCACTAGGATTTTTTTCCGTACATTCAACTTTGAATAAGTGTCCCATCAACCTTGGCTATTATTTGTAACTTTATTACATGGAATTTTCACCAAGGATGTTATAGAACCCACCCCCTTAGGGGACATCGTCCTTGGTGTTCAACCACACATATACCTCAGTAAAACCATTGAACAAAAACCATACTGCCCATGGAGCTTTATAACTTAGCTTGATGCAGTATTTACAATGATCACCCTACTGAAAAGAAAACCAACATGACATCATAACATCATGACAACTATATTGAAATGAAACCATACCTCTTATTAGATATTTATGCCTTATCTCATGGTGGTATTTACATCCATATACATATGTACATACATCCAACCATCACATCAACATATATACCAAAGCATCGCCAAAACATGTGCTAAACAAAAACCAACATCACACCAAAACTTCTTTTCCTCAATTGGAAAATAAGGAAGGATACATGGCCCACATCTAATCCTCCATCTCCCATGTAGATTCATTGGGCCCAAATTGCTTCCATTGCACTTTAACTTTCTCTATTTCTCGGTTCCAGAGCATGAGTACCTTTTTCTACAATATACACCGAGGCTCTAGCTGGAATTCTTCATCTGGTTCCACCTGCAATACAGACCATTCAATCACGTGATCAACATTTTTAACATACCTCTCAAGCAAAGATATATGAAAAACATCATGGAATTTCATTGTGGAAGGAAATTTAAGTCTATAGGCCACTAGCCCGATCCTCTGAACGATCCTGAAGGGTCCACAAAAAAATGGTTCCAACTTGGCACATGATCCAATATGCAAGGAGGTCTTCTTGGGCTTGATACACAAGTAAACATGATGCCTAATCTAAAACTCCTTGGACATCTTGTTCCTATCTGCATAACTCTTCTGCCTATCGTGTGTTTCCTTCAAGTTCCTCTTGATCACCTGCTTTTTTTGTTTCATTTCTGCCAACATCTCTGGTCCAATCATTACCTTGTTAACCAGATCACTCCAATTGACAAAAGTGTTGCAACTTCTCCCATACATATCCTTAAATGTACTCATATTCAATGAATCTAGGTACCCGTAATTGTAAGAGAACTATACCAGTGGAATATACTCTTCCCACTTCCATTGTTGATGCATCACATACATCCTCGACATATTCTCCAATATCCTGTTGATCCTCTTAGTCTGTCCATCTGTTTGCGGATGGTATGTTGTGCTAAATGCCAAGTTGGTGCCAAAACCTGGAAAAAACTCCTTCCAAAACTTGGAAGGGAACATTGCATCTTTGTGTCACACAATCTTCTTTGGAACACCATGAAATAAGATGATGTCTATGATGAACACATTTTCTACATCGCTAGATGAGTATGTATTCTTCATCGGTATGAAATGTACAACCTTTGTTAACCTGTCCACAAAAACCATGATGGAATCATGTTGTCTAGCTGTCTTAGGAACTCCTATGATGAAGTAAATGGAAATGACCTCCCATTTCCACTCTCGAATCACAAACAGTTGTAGTAGTCCACTTGTTTGTTTACACTCTTTCTCAACCATCTAAAAATCCAAACATCTGCCTACAAACTATGCCACACCCTTCTTTAGATTCATCTAGTAGTAGAATATATTTACTGCAATCAATGTATTTTGGTAGCCTGGGTGACCTAAATATTGTTTCACATGAATCTCCCTCAAGATCACATTCTTGAGCTCACTACAATCTGGTACATATATCTTGTCTCTAAATCTAGCCAATCCCTCTACTGTTAGATGGTAGTCCAAATCCTGTACACGTGTACATGTACTTGTACCACATGTACCTATACCTGTGCCAACACATGTGCTTGTTCCTGTACAAACACATGTACATGTACCTGTACCAACACCTTTACATGTACCTATACCAACACCTATACCTGTACCTATACTCTAATGCAACTTGTGCACAATCTCCATATGTCCGTGATCATGTTTCCCTGACTCTAATATCCTATCCTATAAATTTGTCCCATAGGAGCTCATCGTTGCTAAGTGATTTACCTGTATTCGCCTGCTAAGAGCATCTGCGACCCTATTCTCCTTTCCTTTGATGTACCTAATCTCAAATTCAAACTCTCTAATCATGCCCAATGATATGGCCTGCCTAGACTTAAAATTTGGTTGGTCAAACAAATACCTCAACCCCATGTGATCACTCATCAGTACAAACCTCTCGCCAAGAAGATAGTGCTTCCACATCTTCGGTGCATGTATAGTCACTGCTAGCTCAAGATCATGCGTTGGGTATTTTTTCTCGTGCTCATTTATTTTTTGCGACTCATAGCATACCATCTATCCATACTAAATAAGGACCCCACCAAGTCCTCTCTTACAAGCATCTATACACACTACAAAATCCTTATCCGGATATGAAATCTTTAACACTAGAGAATGTGTCAAAAACTGATTAAGCTGCTCAAAAATAGCCTCACACTCCTCTGTTGAATCAAACTTATTACCTTTCCTCTGCAATGATGTAATAGGATAAGAAATCTGTGAGAATTTCTTGATGAACCTCTAACAATAACCTTCCAATCCCATGAATGATCTCACCTCATCTACATTTGTAGGAGCTACCCACTCTATGATGGCCATTATATTTTTTGGATCTACAGTGATTCCCTCCTTGGAGACAACATAACCCAAGTAGTGTACCACAGTCTAGAAAAATCTGCATTTGCTAAGATTAGTGTACAACTTATTCTCTCTATGACAACCTCAATGATGCTGCCAAATTCTTGACATGTTTTTTCTCATTTTTAGAATACACCAATATGTCATCAATAAACATAATCACAAAATTATCCAAATACGGACAGAGCACACTGTTCATCAAACACATAAATGTAGTTGGGGCATTAGTCAAACTGAATGGAACTATAAGAAACTCATAATTCCCAGACCTGGTCCTAAATGTGATCTTGTAGATGTCCTTATCTTTGATGCATACCTGATGATATCCTGATATTGAGTCGATCTTAGAGAACATTGTCTCTCCCTTCATCCAATAAAACAAATCATCAATCCTCAGTAATGTGTACCTATTCTTGATGGTCACTTTTCTAAGTTGTGTGTAGTCAATGCATAGTCAAGAGTTCCATCCTTTTTCTTCAAGAACAACATCAGTGCACCCCATGGCGATACACTTGGCCTAATGCACCCTTTTTCAAGCATCTCCTTCAACTAAAACTTTAATTCTACCAACTTAGGTGTGTTCATCCTACAAGGTGGCTTTGATGCAGGAGATTCCTCTATTACCAGCTCAAAATAAAATTATACCTCCTTGTGAGGTGGAAACTCAAAAATATATGGTGGAAACACATCCTGAAACTACTACAAAACTGGATACATGTTCAACACATCTACATCCTCAACCTCCTTACCTTTGTCACTAGAGATATGAACTTAAAATAACACACAACCTTTCCTATGACTACATTTGGCCTACATGGCTATCACCACCCTAACTTATGTGGCTTTCTTTTTTCCCTGTATAACTCTTGGTTCCCATTGTCATCCAAGCACTCAATAGATTTGTCAGAAACTTCTACCTTTTTCTTATGAAGTTATAACCAATCCATACCCAATATAATATTGTATTATCCTAATGGCAACATATTCAAGTGTGTTATTGTAGGAATACCGTTTAACTCAATTGCACAAGCTCTTACCCAATGGTGAACTATTTTCTTCGTACGTGTGGCTAACTGCACTAAGCAAGATTTTGCATGCATTTCCTTACTCAATCCACACTTATCCACCAAGAATTAGGGGAATTTTAAGGTCTAAAATGGGCTTCCTAATGAAATTATAAAATAATAAAATAATATTAGATTACATCATCAAATTTTAGAGGGAAAAAAGAAAAAATTGTTATTTCAACTCGTATTTTCAACTTATCTCCATGTGGTTTTACTCAAATTTCAAGAAAAAACACTCATTGGATGAAAAATTTGATTCCTCATCCAAGGAGCACCCATGTTGCATTCTTTTGATGAACCCTGTTACATGAAAAAAATGATAAATACATGAAAAACGTGATTGCAATCATGTTTTTTCATGTATTTCTTATTTTTCATGTAGCAGGGTCCATCGAAAGTATGTAACAATGGTACTCCTTGGATGAGGAATCAAATCTTGCATCCAACGAGTACTCTCACTCAAAATTTGTGTAAAACCTTAGGGAGATAAGTTGAAGAAACGAGTTGAAAAATTAGTTTTATTGTTTTATTGTTTTTTAAAATTTTTACCTTTTTACTCCAAAAATGGTGAATCACTCTCCATGGTTGACATCATCATCTTGAATCCTATTAGTTCTTATAAATTTTATTTTGGTTGTAAATTTTCTTAGGAGAGCCATTTTAGACCTCAAAATTTTCCTAATGTCAGGACTAACTTAGTTATAATTAGATCCATTGTCAATCAAAATAGATCACAAAGCTTACTGCCTATCTCAATGATAAAAGCCTCATGATATGCTTGTCTGTTTTCCAATGCTGCATAAATGTGAGGAATGATTTCCCCAACATCCCCAACAATTTGTGCCTCCTGTGTGACGTATATATTAAGCCTACCTCCTTGATTATATTTAAAATATCTCTTAAGACGCTCCTCACCGCATGTCCAGCACTCCAACTATCCCTTACCATTACATCCATGTTTTTGGTGTGATCTATGTCATCATTGTTGTCTATGTTCCTATCCACTTACATTAAATTATTTTACGGTGCCACATTTTATTTCTCTTCTGCGTTATAACATCTTGCTCTTTTCGGTTTCCATTTATCTTTAATTTTTTCCTTCCCTTTCCATCCTTGCTGAGAAGCATTCTTGCACTTTGACTATTCATATCAATTCTTCAGCTTCTTAATTACTTCCTCAATTGTATAAGGCTCATCATAATCAATTCGATCTTTAAATGTTAATGGAAAACCACTGAAAAATCACTGAAATTTAGCCTTCTCATCCTCAATATATGGTACATACCTCAATAACTCCAAGAACTTTGTAGTTTACTCCTCATCTTTCATTGATCTCGTATTTAGCTCATAAAATTATTTGGCCTTACTATCATAGTACCTCTGTGACAAGTATTTCTTCCTGAAAATTATTTTGAACTCGTGCCGACTCAAGTCATCTGTCCTGACGTGTCTAACCCACTTCACATATTCCCACCATATTTATTCCTTACGTCTATGCTTGGCAATAATAATCCTAGATTCCATGATATCTGAGTACGCATGCAACTCAAAGAACTTATTCATCCCAAGTATCCAAGATTTTTCCTCTTCTGGTTTCTTCAAGTCCACATCGAAAATAGGTGGCTTTGATTTCTTAAATTCATCTGACATGTATACCATGTCACTCCTCCTATATGGATGGTACTGATGATGATCATGATGTCTATATGAACCATAACTAGGATGGTACCTGTACTCATCACCCCTCCTATCCGGAGTTATCAAAAAACCTACCATCTCTCAGTGTATCAACTTTATATGAAATGTGTCTACTAGGAGACCCACTTCCATATGCCCCGTCATTTTTTTACTCTTATCCATATTTCATCCAAAGTGGCCCTTGTTTATGCAAATCTTAAAAACTCTGAAGTAGGATTGCATTCACATATGCTTGTTTCTCTTGTGCCTATATGATTTTTTCATTATCTGCCTTACAACTCCTTATTTCTTCCTTTAGGTTCCTTAATGTGTCTACCAAATCAGAAGAGTTCCCACCATGTTTCTCATATGTCTCATTGGGAGAGTCCTTGTAGTCTACCATATTTCTATCCATGTTGATATTTCTCCTACAAGGCATAATATGTCAGCTAAACTAAATAAAAATAAGCCAATGTAGCCTAGTGTAATTTGGCAAGGATACTTCTTGCAAGATTGACCAATCAGCGTAATACATGTGTATACAGTATCATAACAACATATAAATCCATAACACATGCTATGCTAGCACATAAACATGATTCTAGTTGGATTCCAGTCATCAATGCATTCCCATACCAAATACACAACATGACCTAATGCATTAACATACCAATCAACTTGACCACACACCATCACAAGCACGAACCATACATAAACATAAGTGACATGTAACTAGGCATGACTAACCAATGCATGTTTAGCATATGAAATCACATAATAAATCATACACGGACAACACACAAGCATGAACAATATGTGACCTAGAATAAATAAGAAATGCATACAGAACATGTAACAAAATCTAAGAAAGTGTGCAAAGACAATACATAAGCATAAATACAACACAATCAGTCATATACACATGACAACGTGTTGACAACAACATCATCAGTCTTCCCATGGAAACACCACTGACACCATGTCCAACACAACATAGATTCAAAAACACATACCGGATAGGTATGATAAACACATGTGCAGCCAATAGAAAAGAATGATCAACACACCGCCCATCCAACCTAAGGGTTGAACCATGCTATGATGCCACTTTGTAACACCCCCTTCCCATATCTACCCAATAAACTGGTCAACCAGGGTAAACATGGGACAATAGGATACAAATATTAGATTCAAACTCCTAGATGACCTTAAGGAAGTGGAACTGATGGAAACAAGACAACCACACTTTACATAGCATCAACAACATCCCCAGGAGGTAACCCAACCTTCTAGACTCATGACCCCTGAGGGAGACTAACGTTTTGATCCTTTTAGACCATATCCACTGGCATTCCAAGGAAAGGTAGTGGCTAGGAGCCTATTGCCACATGAAAAACATAGAAAGAATGTGGCCACGACCAAAATTGGTCAGTTGTGTGCCTGCAACTCTCGGATATGTGCCACCTTTTTAGCCCTAGAGCCCAGGTCATTGCCCAAAACTTCATGAAACTTTAGGAGATGATAAATAAAATTAAAACAAAGGTATGAAAGCAATCACATCATCAATAACTCATCTGGACCCCTCCTATCCATGACAGCAATTTAATCAAACATGCCCAAACATTGAATCTACAGGTGTAAACAACAGATTTAAACATAGGGGTCTCATACTTATCTAAGAATCGCTAAGAAGCATTTCTCCCTTACATCATTAGTTTCAACCCAATCTATTTGACCATAGATACAATGTGAATTCATTTACAAGAAAAAACATGGAGAGAGCCATACATCATCACTGATAAAATACATGCTTATAACCAGCATAATAAAAACAAAAATACCATGGATACAACAGCAATATAATCTACATAATAACCAGTACATTTGCATACCAAATACCAAAGGAATAGTCTCTTCATTATTGAATGTAAAAACTAACCGAAGATGGGACTTCCACGTTCCACCTGACCATAGATTGGCTGAGTGAAATCTCTCTTCAGCCAATCACCCCCATTCCATATTCCAAGCATGAATGTGGGAATCAAACCAAAATAACCAACCATGGCATTCCAAGGCTAAAACACCTCACCCTCATTAATCATAAGCCATACTTTACCATGATATACACCCGATCACTAAGACAACACAAACATGGATATCACCAGATTCTCTCTGCCTAAACCATGAGGAATTTTCCTGTCTCCTAGTCTCTCAGGATTTACCACAAGCCATAGTCAAAATCAGGGGTCACTAGGCCCTAAACCGATACATAATCTATGGGCTTTATCTTATATCCCAAACCCAAGATTCATAGGCCTGAATGGAGAGCAAACCACCTCTCAGCCTTAACCGCAATCCAAACCCATATTACTAGGCCCTAAACTGAGGCAACACATGAACCAGTTCCATAATCATTCGGAGATCCACCTCACTCAGATTTGAATCAATCCACTAATCCAGCTAAACCAAACATGAGAACTCCACAACACCATGGCTATCCAAAAATGGAAAGGCTAGGTTTAATACACTGTCACACCTAGCAAAACCCATGCCAAGACAACAAATAACCACCTGAAATACCATGCATGCCAAATCTAGCAAGGAAATCATACATGGAAATCAATACCTGCAAATAATCCTGTTGTAGCTGCTTGATTCTTGCTCCTCCTTGCTTGCTTTCTCCTTCAGATTAATTTATTGCCTTTCTTGCTCCAGTCCCAAAGTGCTCCAAATATTCTAAGTGTCCAAGAGTGAGTGAGAGAGAGAGAGAGAGAGAGTAATGAGAGAGCTCTAAAAATGCACTTACTAAAGGTACCAATTGATCCTCCTCATAGGACTTTTTATAGAAGAGGCCTATATTTTCTTCATTTCCCATTATTTTCTTTC
This sequence comes from Pinus albicaulis, assembly GCA_034641835.2. NCBI lineage: Eukaryota > Viridiplantae > Streptophyta > Pinopsida > Pinales > Pinaceae > Pinus > Pinus albicaulis. Next base: position 1,607,566,096 of record CM076580.1, read on the forward strand.
ATTTTCCTCCTCACATGCAACATGTGACCTTTCATCTCCCTTTTCTTTTAATTTCCATTAATTTCATAAATAAATGTGCCAAAAATGTCATTTTTCCTTTCCAAAGCCTTTTCCTTTACCTTTTCCAATTTCCTTAGCCATAATAAACCAAATTAACACCCACTAGGATTTTCTTCCAAATATTTAGCTTCAAATAAGTGTCCCATCAACCATGCTTATTATTTTTAACTTTATTACATGGAATTTTCACCAGGGCTATTACACCCCCAACCTCGTCTGAAGTCCAAACCTTGTCCTCGGGTAGGTCCGAATTAGTCCATTAGGGCCCCAAAAAAGTCGAGACCAAACCTTAGTGAAGCCTTGAATCCATTGGACATTTGAGATATGGGTGAGAACCATGATGACCCCGACTAGAACCAAAAAACCAAATGGCAAGAAGAAACAAGGAAAAAATTCCATGTTATTTTTATACAATATAAAGGGAGTCAACACTTCTGCTACATCGAAGTGATATCAAAGCACGGTTACTCACTTTGGAAAAGGAATGTAGAGTGATATTGACTCATTGAAGTGACACTCAGAGTTTGCAACAATTTTAATTCTAAAGACTTGATAAAGGTAAGCTCGTGTCCCAATTTAAATTATTTGAGTTTCAGAAATTGATTAAAGAGGAATTTGAGCTAGTCGAGGAGAAGATAAAAGAGTATGCTCGTGGAGGATATCAGGATAGCCTTGAAGGACTAAATATTTAAACTGAGGACAAATGATGCCAAAATAATAAAGAATATGGTTCACGCTTAAGAAACTAGGCTCAGAAAAAGTATAGAGGAAATTCTAGAAAGGAGAAGAGTTGGAAGAGAAGTAAGAAATCCCACCAAAGTACATAGTATGAATAGATTTTAGATACAAATATCTCAGATGTGGAAGGAGCAAGAGGTAATACAATATTGAACTTTTTTATATGTTTGATAAGTGCAAGTAGCAGTCGTTACAACCAAATAATTTGTGATGATTTTTTAAAAGAGAACTAGTAGTGTTCTCTAGGAGAATGACATAAGGGCCTTGCAATAGAGAGGTTGCGTCTAAATAATTTCAATTGAGGTTGGAAAGAAGAACGGGACAAAGTAAGTCCTCAAGGAGAAGATAACTAGAGGATTCCTCAAGAAGTGAGTAGGGTGCAACAAGCTAGAGAGGAGCAAGGTGAGATCAAGAGGTTCCATATGAGGGAACTAGAGAAACACGAATATCTTGGGTGAGGTGAGGTGTTTAGGTAAAATTTAAGGTGAGACTTGAAACAAGGCTAGGTTTTAGCTCACAATGAGAAAATAAAAGCCCATGCAAATGGAGGATAAAATGACCATTGTTATTTAGGAGGAAGGTCCAAGTGCAAGCCAAAGTAAGGGAAGAAAGGATGCCAAATTAAACGTCACAAGGAGAAGAATATGTCAAGATGAATTTTACCATGAAATTATTGATCCAAGGGAGATACTAAGCATAATTCTATAATTACTATAAAACAGGGAAGAAGACTACAAGGAAGGTTAGGTCTAAATGAAGAATAAGGTGAAATGGCCTCTATTGAAAAATAGGCTAAATCATAGCTTAAATGCTTCATAAGAGGAGAATGAACTTAGGAGGACTAAATTTGAAGGAGAGGTTGTTCACTTTTGTGAACCAAAATAAGGATTTATCCCAGGAGAGGATGATGATGGTAATGAAATGATGATGTTCTTAGCTCAGTGGAAGGAAAGTATATTAATGGCATCATATTAGGAATAAAAAATAAAGGTTTCTATATAATTTTTGTATGAGTCTTTATTTGTAGGTATCATATATAATGAAGCTAAACAGGTTCCATGTATTATGGAGGAAGAAAACAATCAAAGATAACTAAGTTATGATGATAAAAAACAACAACAGATAACAAATTAGGAAGATGTTTAGTCTCAGGGAGTTGTCATAGAAGAAAAATATTTAGAAATTTCTCATGAAGGAAGTGTGGAAGAAGAGAACGAAGGAGTTTAGGTTGAAACTGTCCAAGTTGGTGAGAAGACAAGTAAATTCATAGGTATGGTGGATTAGTTGTATCTTGTATTATTGATTGATTATTGGATTTTTTTTAAAATACTTTTTCATGGATTGAAGACCTTTCAAAATTGGGAAAAGAGAGGTGTTACACTAAAAACTGTCATCCTAACATTTTTCTATGAGTATGAGCTCATTATTACTCATACTTCCTCCTTTTGCAATTCTAACAATCAGTTCCTCATGTAAAGATTTCAAAATCAGAGAAAAGTTCCTAAAAATCCCCTAAACATTGGTATCGCACTTTCTCTATTCATTGCGTGCAGTCCCGCACCTAAAGTTCAGCTCTCCTGCGGAACCCTACTGCACGTTCTTTGTGTTATGGGTGTGGACCTCTGTAAAACTCAAAAAGGCAAGAAAGTAAAGATAAAAAGTTGATTTCAGATGAATTCTAGAAGATTCTAGATGGGAATTTTCGGGAATGGATACACTTTGATAAGGTTCATGCATCCCTCACTTGATGGAGCTAACCCCTTGATGTAAGGAACCAATCCCTTTGAAGGAGGATTCTATCCCTTCATATTTGGAACAGAAAAAATCCTCTTTTCCACTATAAAAAGAGGCCTTGGGTAGCCTCAAAGGGAGTTCAAGCTTTAAGATATTTGAGGTTAAATGCTGTTGAGATTCAGACTCAGTTAACTAAGACTTTCTGTGAGGTTAAATCACTTACCTCTATTCATCTTGGTTCAAAGAGTGCAATGATTGTCAAATTATAAGAGATTCCTGCTTCGGACCCCGGGAGGACTTGCACGACATCAAGGCACAGGTTTTAAAGGTTTTCTTTTATTTGAAGTTAATACAAATATACTCATTTCTCTCATTAAACTGTCTATTCATGGTTTATTTCATAAATTCCTTGATCATTATGATGAGTATGGTTTATAATAATGTCTATACAGATGCTATGTAATCTTTTTGCTTGTTTGTGACTGCAGATTTATTGAGGAACATTCCTTCAGTGCACGAGGGACTTCAACGAGATCAAGCAAGCGCTGGACATAAGGTAGGCCTTACACCTATATAGCATTTTTATGAATCTTGTATGCTTAGAGAGAGATTAGTATAATTGGCTGTTTGTTGCTAGTTACTTTTAGTACTAGAGAGATCGGTCTTGTCCGCAAGACGGATTAATCTACACAGCAAAATGGCGACTTCGCTGGGGATAGAACTTGTTGTTTTTGGTTCTCTTTTATTTTGATTTGAGGAAACATTTTTTCCTGGTTTTTCATTGATACATATCTGTCTGGGTAATTTAGATTTTCCCTGTTTTTGAAAATTTAGAAATATTTTAAGTTTTTCTATAATTTTTCCTAGGACTGCACTCTGGCTTATTTTGACAGTGCAGGCAGGTTCGCACTTTCTGTAAAGAATACAGTGCAGGACCGCACCTGTCAATACTGGTTGCCTGCGGACCCTGTAAAATTTTTAGAAAACCTCCATATTTCTTTCTGTAGTTTATTTTTATTTGGATTTAGATCTTTGGTTTCTGCTCAGACTGATTATTGTTTCTGTCAAGAATTTTTTGTGAATGAACTCCAACAGTATTGATGTTTTGATGATTTTCTAGAAGATTTTGCATTTCGGATTGTTTTTCACTTGGTCTTTGTAGTGATTCGAAGCATTGACAGTTTAAAGTATCTTAGATTACATTGATATTTTTTGTCTTTTTGCTGAATCCGACCTGATTGTGGGAACATCCTTTATTGAGAAATAGAGCCATTTGTTTCTTTGCGAATCTTAGAAAAACTTGGTTGAAAGTTTTAAATTTCATTTTTATAAAAAAAACATATTTTGAGTGTTTTTTATCTATTTGTTATTCTAAACGAATAGACTCTTAGTTTGCTGAACAACTAAGGAAAACATCCTTAAAAAAATCTTAAAGCTTTTATTCAATTTAGATTGTTTAAAATCATAGTTCTCAAGATTAGATTTTGTAGTTTTGAGTAGTTTTTTAATTTTTATAGCTTTCTTTTGAAGGAAAATTGTTTTGTAGCTTCAAGTTTGGAAAGAAAAAGGGTTTTGTTATGAGCTTGATATATATCATCATTGAAAAGACAAAATATTTTCTTTCAATCATTCTTCATGTTTAAAGAAGGAATTGTTTATTAAAAGAATTGCATTCTCCAACTCTTTCTTAGATAGAAGTTCATTGAAAGAAAAATAATTTATTATCATTCTAAGTGCATTTTAGTGTTTTTTGAAAGTCGAATCTTCACATCATCAAAGTTTCATTTTCGCACCGATTGACTTAAGAAACAGCTCATAAAAGTAACGCTTAATTAAAATTCATCTAGTAATCTTTTTATTTCTAGGGCTCTTATCACCAACATAGCTTAGGCTAGTATCTTGGAGTAGGGAGTAATTAACTCTCCAAGATAGCTAAAATAAACAAGTAGACAAATCTTGCGGTAGGAAGAATTCCAATTGTTGCATGTATGCTCTGGGAAGCTCCTCCTAAAGGAGTTAAGCACGAGATCATATCTGAACCAGTGAGGTAATCAATCCTTCCTCATTGGGAATGATAGAAGATATACACATATTAACAACGGTAAACCTCGGATAGACCATTGTCGAGGAGCCTGGGGTCACTTGTTGGTTTACCTTGGATTATTTCAAGGAACCTTCAAGGGGATTGAGCTTTGTTACTCTGCCCTTGCGTGTGTGTCGGATCGTAGACTATTCCCCCAGGTATATTTGTTTCTATTGGTAACCTTAGTGGCCATAATCTTTAGGATTCTTTCCTAAGGTGACGGTGGAGGGAAGATCCCACTGTACATGGAACAGACGTCGGCTAGACTCACTTGGACTCTCCGGAGGGTTATCTTCACTGGAGATGGTATAGTGGAGAAACTTGCACCGGTTTGTTTCATTAAGCAGGTTGTCGGGGTAACTGTTCCAACCGCCCTTTTCGTGTTAAAATTCTACTAAGTTGGATTTCATCACCAACTAGTGTTTCTAGTATGGAAAGTTACTGTTTGTGTGTGGTTTGAACTCCTAGATTTTTTAAGCGTGTGATTCAATTGTTTGTTTCTTAGAGACTTTAGGTGTTTTCATTGAAATTTTTCTTTGTTTGCGTGTGATTAAATAATTTTTAATCGTGGCGGAATTGCCAAGACAATCCCGGAGAATACAAGGGAAACCCCCTGAATATTCACCAAGTCAACTTTAAGGGCTTCGTGCTCTGGTATCATCCAGTAGTAGTAGAATTAGATCAACGGAAATTGGAAGTTAATCTATAGTTATACATCCTGATCATCAAATACCTACAATAGAATATATTCAAGAACCGATTTCAATTTCTGAAGTTACTGGAAGTTTTTCTTCTTCTGGTGGATTAGCTGACGAACCTGAAATCTCTGAACCTGAAACTGAATCTTCTGTGTTGGAAACATCCTCATGATTTATCACACCAACTTCTAGCGATCCTGGTTCACCTAGGGTAAGAAATATCATTACTGACAATCTTCCCTCTGGACTTATTTCTATTGAAGAACTTACTAATCCAGACGAAGACATATCTCTTCCCGACTCCCCTCAATCTATAAATCTTAGGGAGCGTGAATCTATTTTCTACAGCCCCATTCGAACTGATCCTTGGTATCTCTCTTTAACGAACTTTTTAGAGAATCTGAGTCTTGATTTTTATCCACCTCGAATTCCATTTCATCCTACACCCAGAGGTTATTATCCGCCATCCTTTATGGCAGGAGAGTCATCCATGTTTTCTCAAACACCAGAATCATTTTTACATGGTGGTCCTTCTGTTCCTTCGGGATATCAGTCTCTATCTGGTACTTTCTCGGGAGCAGCTCCTCGACCAATTGAAAACGTGTTATCATCTGGTCTTAACGGATTTAATATTGAAACGTCGAACGCAGATCAAATATTTATGATGTCTGGTAATATTCCAAATCCTCAAACTCAAGGCAGTCAGTTTCCTTCTGGGGGGCAACCTCAGAGAACTCAGTTACCGCCTAGGGGGAAACCTCAGGGAACTCAATTACCACCTGGAGGACAACCTTTAGGTAGTCAATTACCACCTGCGGCTCAACCTCAAGGTAGTTTTTTCCCAGGACAATATGTGGAATCATATTATTTTGGGGGGCAACCCCAAGGACAGTACATACCTCAAGGGTATCAACCTCAAGGACAGTACATACCTCAAGGTCAACCCCAAGCTTAATATGCTCCTCAGGGTCCTTATCAACCCCAGCCTCAGTACACGCCTCAGGGTTATCAACCTCAAGGTCAGTACCCAATTCAAGGTTTCCAACAGCCTTCTTCTCAACCATCTTTTCAAGGAGCCGGAAATTTACCACTTACTTATCAACCCTACGTTCAACCAGGTTATGGTCGTTACGTTCAACCTTCTATGGGACAATACCCCGGAACTATGGTGTGGGATCTGTCCCAATATCAACAGCCTTTGCAGCCTAATGTGCAGTTGCCTTATCAACCTGGACAGCCTTTGGTTTCTGGTCCAACCCAGCAACCTGTTTAGCCAGCTATTCAAACTCCTGCACCTAGTTCAGTTCAGCAGACTGGGCCTAGTACACCTCAGACTCCGCCTCAAACTGCTGCAACTGCTGCAACGTCTATTCAACCTGTCACACCTATTTCTGGAGTATCTGTAGCCCCGACTTCTTCTATCCCTGTATCCGTGCAAATCCCTCAAGTCTCTGTACCTCAGTCAGTATCTTCCATTCAGACTACAGTTCAGATGCCTGCAGGACAAGCTGGTACAAGTATATTTGTTACAAGTCAACCTCAATTTATGTATCAATCATACCAGGGACGGCCGCAATTCAGTCCCTATGTACAGAATCCAAACTATCAGTATCAACCGTACCCTATTTATACTTATCAACAACCTCAGTATGGTTCGGTTCATCCTGGTTTTCCGGGAGGTTACACAATACCTAATGCAAATCCGATTCCTAGTTATCCTGGGTATCCGCCTCCTAGATCGGCTTTGGCTTCTCAAGGTTTTCGCGATCCTAACCGTCAATTACCATTTATCGCAACTTTGGACTTACCTGATTTGACGTGCCTTACAAATGATCCCATTTTTTATTATCAGAACTGGCCGCCAATGCCTCATAAGTTTCCCAGTGATATACCAAAATTCGAAGGTAAGTCAGGAGAGGATCCATCGAATCATGTTATGACTTATCACCTTTGGTGTGCATCTAATTCAATCATTGATGATTCGATTCGTTTACGTCTTTTCCAAAGAACTCTCATAGCTCTTGCAGCCAAATGGTACATTGAGTTGCCACGAGGCTCGTTTCATAATTTCAGTCAGTTAGCAACTGCTTTCTTGACTCATTTTCAGTTGCCTGTCAGATATGACAATGGCACGGAATTATTAACTTCACTAAAACAATCTACGTCCACGTATATTTCTGATCATATTCATGAATGACGACATAGGAGGCGTTTGGTGAAAGTTTATATTCTGGATCAAATTTTGGCAGAATGGTTTGTTAAATCATTGTTACCCAAGATCACTGAAGATGTAGCTAAGGCTGGTGTTGTTACTGAAGAGCAAGTAATTTCCCAAGCTCAGTACCTTGACCTCGTATATACACATTCAGGTACTTTACATGAGAAAATTCCCGATCTTCCAAAGCAAGGTCAAATAGCTGCAACTCCTTCAGGGTCTCATGTCGCTGACGGTATGATTGGTACAGTAAATTCTAAAATTAAGAAGAAATCTTCAAAGAATTCTTCTCCTATAATCACTTTACCAGATTCCCCAAAAGGAGAATCTTCCCCCGAAGTTTCTGCCGATATTCACGTCGTAGAGACATCTACGACCAAATCTAAATCCGGTGGTAAAAAGAAAGGGAAGAATAAAAACAAAAAGAATTCAAAAGAGAAAACTGATAAAAATGAATCCAATGACGAAAAACGTAAACCTCGCTATCCTTGTTTCATTTGTGAACAAGATCATTTCACGAAAGAATTTCCATATCGAGCCGAAGTTACGAAATTCGTTAAAGGATCGCAACAACCTGCTGTCTTGAAGGATCCTTTTCCAATTCAAGATAGTAAGATGGTTGGTTCTACCTCGACTACTCTTGAAGAACCTATTATGATGATGTCTCATGTAAGGATTGCGACGCGATCGCAAGATACGGTTCTAAGAATCCTGTTGATGGTAAAGAAGCAGAATCTTCTTATGCAAACGCATAAACTACACCTCCTCCTGTTTCTGGTCCGCTACAGATCGAGAAACAAAATCCAGAATTAATAATCAAACTGCCTGCTAAAGGTGTTCTTCGTAAATTAGCTTTCAATCCACATGCGAGAGCTGCTCAGAATTACAACATTGTTGAAGATTTAGCAATTTCTCCTTCAGCAATGTCGGCTTTGGAAGTGTTGCAATCGTGTCCAGCACAACGTAAATTATTATTGTCTGCCATAGGAGCTGTCGATGTTCAGGATTCTAACCTTATAATCTTCGATTTAGAAAATAGTACACCTCGCCTACCTTACCAAATGGCTTTCCAGATTCCAGTGTTAGTAAAAAATAGACCAATATTTCGGACTGTAATTGATGAGGGAGCTTCAACGTGTATTATGTCAATTCAGTGTTGGAAATCACTTGGTTCTCCTACACTTAACCAATCTCCGAAAATTTTAAAGGCTTTTGATGGTCGAGGTTTTCAACCTTTTGGTATTTTGCAGGATTTACCTATAGGGGTTGAAGGTAAAATAGTAAATCTAGATGTGGAAGTGGTTGACGCCCCTCTAGATTACAACCTTCTCCTAGGTCGTAGTTGGTCTTATGCTATGACTGTTGTTCTTTCTTCGGTCTTTCGGCTCATAAAATTTCCATATCAAGGAAAGATCGTGACAATAGATCAGTTAACTTATTTCTCGTCCGACCTGGCCTCTATAGAAACAATCCAGCATGTTGGTAAAATGGCTATCCCTTATAAGGATGTTGGAGTAGGTTTGATTAAAGATTCTGGTTTACTAGGAAATTTTTCCTTTCCTCCTCCTAACGTATCGCCTTCTACTGCAAATATTCACATGATTTTGTCAGACACTGTTATGTTTGATGATCCTTGGATCGTACCTTCCGAATCCGAGATTGATTCATTTGATGGCATGATGCCCTTGAGTCCATTTGAAATTGCATACCAGGTTGTACAGTCACTTTCCGACCCCTCTTCAACCGAAATTGATCCAATGAATGGGATCCAAGAGGAATCACTTTCTATATCTAGTTCAGTTACAACGACATTTCCTGAACTTGTTCATATAGATGAGAAAATTCGTGAGTTTTTGTCTATTGATGATTTACCATGGGAAGATCTACATCACCGATCTTCATTTTTACCTAAATTAGATCATTTTGAAAATGATTTCGCTTCAATTTTTACTGCTGAATATGTCAAGGAACCTCAGAATCCATTGCAAAATCTTGATTCTGAGTTAAATTTGGAAAATATATCTAGAACGGTTCCAATTGACATTTCAGTAAAACCAGGAATAATTGAAAACATTCATATAGGTGCTTGTTGTACAAATGAAGAAATTCAGACTTATAAAGCCCTATTTCAAGAATTCCATGACGTGTTTGCCTGGTCTTATGAAGAAATGCCAAGAATTGATCCATCGATCGTTTTTCATGAAATTAAAACTTACCCGGATGCTAAACCTATTCGTCAACGATTACGTCAAATTCATCCTAGAAAAGTTGCTGCTATAAAAGCAGAAGTTGAAAAATTACTTCGCGCAGGATTCATTTATCCAATTCCCTTAACAGATTGGGTATCGAATATTGTTCCTGTGACTAAAAACAAGGAACGATAAGAGTATGTATCGATTATAGGGATATTAATCGAGCGTGTCCAAAAGATAATTATCCAACTCCCTATATCGATCAAATAATCGATGATTGTGCTGGCAGTGAATTGTTTTCCTTCATGGATGGCTTTTCCGGCTACAATCAAATAAACATACTCCCTGCTGATCAACCCAAAACAACTTTTATTTGTCCATGGGGAACGTTTGCTTATTGTAAACTACCTTTTGGACTAAAGAACGCTGGAGCAACTTTTCAACGGGCTATGTCTTATGCATTTCATGACATTAAGCACATTGTCCAGCCATATCTCGATGATTTACCTGCTCATTCATTACGTAGGGCCAACCATCTCACTCATTTACGAGCAATTTTTATGAGATGTAGGCATTATCGGATAAGGCTGAATCCGCATAAATGTGTTTTCTACGTAGAATCGAGTCGATTACTGGGATTTGTTGTCTTGGAAGCAGGCATTCGCGTCGATCCATCGAAGGTCAAAGCCATTGTTAAATTGCCTCCTCCTTCGACTTTACGCCAACTCCAAAGTTTGCAGGGGAAAGAAAACTTTTTACGTAGGTTTATTCCTAACTATGCCGAGCTTACAAAGGGTTTTACCCGGTTGTTGAAACAGAACATTCCATTCTTTTGGGATGAGATCGCTGATCGATCTTTTGATGCACTTAAACATGCGTTGACCCATGCACCGTTATTGCATCCTCCCAATTACAACCAAGATTACATTTTGTACCTCGCTGCTTCTCATTCCACCATTGGGATGGTACTAGTTCAGAAAGATGAATCTCACAATGAACATGTGATTTATTATCTTAGTCGGAATCTGCATCCGACTGAAATCAAATACACACATGTGGAGAAATTGGCCTTGGCAGCTGTTCAAGCTGTCCAACGATTTAGACATTACATCTTGTTACGTAAAACCATGGTAATTTCTAATTGCAACCCTATGATGTATATTTTGACCAAACAATTGCTAGGGGGAAAATATTCCAAATGGATAGTTATCCTACAGGAATTTGACTTGGAATTTGAAAAATCTAAGGCAAAGAAATCTTTGGTATTTGCGGAACTGATGTGCGATTTCCCCTCTACTGATACTGAAACAGTGGCAGAAGAGTCCATTGCGGACGAATCTTTGTTTCTCATCAGTACACTTGATCCATGGTATGGAGATATTATCGTTTATCTCCAAACCCAATCTTTTCGGCCTAACATCTCACGAACTCAGCGACGGAAAATACGCTTCCAATCCCAACAGTATAATATCATTGGTGATACACTTTATCGTCCTGGAGCGGATTCTATTTTCTGACGTTGTCTAACTCATGAAGAAGCTGAAAAGGTGTTAAATTACTGCCATTTTGGAGCATGTGGCGGTCATATGTCTGGGTATGCCACAACCCAAAAGATATTGCGTGCAGGTTATTTCTGGCCAACGTTGTTCAAAGATTGCATTTATGCAGTTCAGAAATGCCACAACTGTCAAATTTTTGATCAAAAAATGCGCACGCCACCCGCTCCTCTTCACCCTATAATTGTTGTTGGTCCTTTCGTGAAATGGGGTATTGATTTTATTACATGTAACCCTCCCTTGGCTGGGGGGCATGCCTATATTATCTTAGCAGTAGATTATTTTACAAAATGGGCCGAGGCGATGCCTACATTTTCAGTTGACGACAAGACTGCTGCAACATTCGTATTTAATAACATAATTGCTAGGTTCGGTGTTCCTCAAGCTATTATTATGGATCATGGAAGTCACTTTCGGAATGTCATGATGACCGAACTGACATACCAACTTGGCCTGCGCCACGATAGTTCCAATCCATATTATCCGCAAGCCAATGGTCTGGTTGAAGCCATTAAAAAATTTTTAGTCACCATGATCAAACGAATCATTGGTATTCACAAGACGAATTGGCATTCCATGTTATTTTCAGCGCTTTGGGCATATCGAACCTCAGTCAAAACATCAACGGGTTTCACTCCTTTTCAACTGGTTTACAGTTTGGAAGCTGTGTTGCCGATTGAATGCGAAATACCGTCACTAAAATTAGCCGTAGAATTACTTCCAACTACGTCTGAAGAGGAGAAACGTTTCTTGTACTTAGCCCAATTAGATGAGAATCGACGAAATGCTGCAATAGCAAACGAGGCTCATGTTAAAAGGATAAAAGCTCAGTATGATAGAAGTGTGACCCCTCAAAATTTTTCAGAAGGAGACCTAGTTTTACTTTATGATCAAGCTAATGACAAGCTAGGAGTTGGGAAATTCGTGCCTATGTGGCATGGTCCTTACATTGTTAAACGAAAGTTAGAAAAATGGGCCTATGAGCTGATAGATTTTGACGGTGTCCCTTTGGATAAACCCAGAAATGGGCTCTATCTAAAGTGATATTATGCTTAAATGTGGTGTGGAGATTTTGTTAGTTTAGATTTCTTTACTGCTGGTGTGTTTTAGATTAGAAAAGTGTGCCTAGTTTAGAGAGTGTGTTTTTATCATTATTCCTGCTTATCTGAGTTTTACTCTTGATATTGCAGATGTCGACATCTCTTCAAACCTACATTGGTTTTGCTGATGGTGCTTGTCGTAGTACACAAAACATTTCTTCCGCGGCTTGGGTTATCTATTCACCCTATGACGAGTTAGTATCCATGCATGGGGTGAGCCTTGGTCAAACAACAAATAACATTGCCGAGTATAGTGCAGTGATTGAGTTATTATCTGAATCCATATCATTTGGAATTCAGAGTTTGATTGTAAGGTTGGATTCTGAACTTGTTGTATTACAGCTTAACAGGGTTTATACCATTAGAAATCCAGTGTTATTACGGTTATTTTTAAGATTTCGTCTCTTGGAACATGAATTTGATTACATTGAATATCAGCATATTCCAAGACATTTAAATACATTAGCATATTCAATTGCTTCTAGTATGATAAATAGACATTTGCAATAATCAAAATAAGTAAATCAAACAAAATTCACATATGTACACAGATAGCTGGTAAATAGTGATATATCATAGTATAGAAGTTTTTCAAAAAATATCCATCGTCTTCAATCATAGGTTGGAAACACCTTATGATCGGCAAAAATGATAATACAAAAGCCAAAAATATGAGTCTAAAATACGATCATCCCATCATTGATGGTGATCACGATAAGAAACCACTACCTGAGCTACCCTGCATAGGAACCTCCTAAAAGGTCCTAGAACTCCAATCACGTATCTCTGCAACCTGAGTGGAATGTAATCTATGCTTGTCTCTGGAATATCTAGAGTCAAACGCTCTAGATGATGCTCTAAATCAGTCAAAATCTCCATTGATTGGCATGATGGGGCTGGTGCGGCTGCAACTGGTTGTCTTCTCTCGTAAGGTTGGAGATGGGCTGGTCGCTGTGGACCCACATCTGTATTCAAAAAAAATTTGGTTATTAGTTTTCAAGATGATAAAAAATAAAAAAATAGAATTTAGCAAATGTTGAAAAATGATTGTACCTGAATCATCCCACTGTTCCCCTGCTGGGAGAGCCATCTCTCGGTCGCCGCGGAAATCTATCTCGGCATATGGAAAGTCCTCTATCACAAAAAGTTGGCGATCCAGCCAACGAAAATATGAAGGAGGAAATCAGACAATCTCAGTACCCTCAATAGCATGACGAGCCATCAATGCGGACCAACGAACCATCCTCGGTTCTCGAAGTCGACCGGCATCAACAGCAATACTCTGTGGAGCTAACATAGGGATCCTCTCTAGAGAAAAAGAAACAACGATGGATCCGTATCCAAAGTTATTCAGTTTCCCATTTTTTTCTCTGGTTAGTTGGCCTTTTACATTAGCCAACACAGGTTCACACCAGTTAAAGATGGTGCCGCGAAAACAATCCACAGCAATACGCATTTGGGAACCAGTAGCTACATGCAGCGCAGCACTCCAACATAGTTTGGTAACAGTAAAAGAAATAACTTTCAATTCAGGACAGATGATGTGTTTTATATCAATCCGTTTGTCCCTAGGGTTTGCCTGATTATTGCAGAATTCTAGTTGAAGACTAGCGACAGACTGGCCACCTGGCCTAGTCCCAAACAAAGAAACTTGTTCACCCCTCTTGGACAAACCAGTCAGAAAATATATATCCTCTAGCTCAATTTCAAGCCGGTGGCTGCCAATAAAGAAGCACTGGTCCTGTACATTCCATCTGTTCACCAACCATGTCAGGAGTTCTACTTGTGCCCTCATGCCCGAGATGGCCCAAAATTTGTACAAGCCACATGCTCTTAATGCCTGTTGTGTGGGAAAATGGAGTATTGTGGCTTCATCCACTTCCTCGTGCTCACGTTCTCTCCAAATCAGCATCTTGTCAATCCTACAATGCATAAAAAGGCAAGTTAGAACAATCTTATTTGAAATTTTTTGGGAAACAAGTGAGAAATAAGTGTTTTAAATCCAACCGCGCGGGTACCGCACCTACGCTTTGTAAACAATGCGTAGATACGCACGCGTAATGTGTGCCGGGTGCAGAACCCACGACTTTTTCCTTGTAGAAAAAATTCGGGGTCCGCAGGTAATATGTGTTGCACCTGCGGACCCCGCGGGCGAACTTTTAAACCATTTTTTGCCCTAAAAATACAAACTAAAGCCTAAAAATGAATTTGAAACGGATGAAAAACAAGATTAAAAGGTCGTGGATTACCTGGGACTGACGGTTCTCGATTTCAATGGACGGATTTTCCAGAATCTTCACAGGAACTTTCTTACCCAAAAGCTTTTTACTTTTCACTCTGAAATTGAACGGTAAAAATGAAATTGAAAAATTCCTTTTTATAAGTTTTTTTCGAATAGATGAATTTTAAATTTGTTTATTTTTCACTTTAAAAAGCGTATTTTTGAAAGCATTTTTACTTATCTTAAACAGGTATGTGTAATGTTTCAAGTTTTTGTGCAGAAATTGGATTTTTCAGGAGAACTGATCGTTTTTCAACAAAGAGTATACTTTTATCACTTTTTCGGACTCTTTCAAAAAATTTACGAAAAGGCGAAACCCGAAGTCCTCTTTTAAGCCCTTTTCAGACTCTCTAAATATGAAAAGATCGACGAGTACTTGATTAATCGAACTCGTTAAAGTAAATGAATGATCGTCCCTTCAGTATAAGTTTACCCCTTTTTCGGACTGAAGTGGACTATTTACGAAAAAGGTATACGTTGACTAATTACGGTCAATAGAGTTCTCTCCTGCATTATTTTATCCTTTTTCGGGCTCGAGAGACTAAATTTATGAAAAAGTACACCCATGGAGTTTTCTTAAGTTTTTCTTCTGACTCCCTAAAACTGAAAAACACCGAGTTTCTCCTATACTAGACTCGTTAAAACTTAACAGTAAAGGACCTGTTAAATTTTAAAAACAGGAACGAACCACTCCTTCTTAGGGTTCAAATCTTAAACTAAGTTGGACTCATCCGAACGATGAGCTTATAAACAAGCAAATGTTATCCTCCTCAAGCTTGTCAAAAATAAATATGTACTTGCCAGAAATGGTGGGGGAAAAGAGAGAAAAATGGGCGTCTTTGTTATATTTTAAATTTTCCGAAAATTCAGTCAACCACTCTTGAACACAACACTTTCATTCACCTGGGTTGGGAAATCCTTTGCCTAACAGTTAATCAAACCACATTGAAAGTATTCAGCCGGTTTCTGGGTATTAGCTTTGGGTCAATTGTCACCAAACCATCTGCAGTGTCGTTATGTGTTCAAAAGGACAGTTCAAATAAACCATTCATCTGCAAAATATCTGTCATCCATTTTTGACCATCCCTGAGTCAGTCCTTGCCAATATATTTTAAAAACTTGATCTATGATTTCGTGTTGTGGGCTTGCCTACGACAGATCACTTTCTATCGACATCAACACATTATCTGGGAAGTTGATCCAGAAATCGTCAGTACCTTGAAATCTGCATGCCTCAATGGCAGGTTTCTCGCCTTCGACGACAGGTTGCATCATTGACCTTCGATCGAATGATTCTGTGAGATGTTCGACTTCAGCTCATTCATTCACATTTCATGGATTGTACTGGGTACTTTGAGAGCCATTGACATTACTGGTGGTTTCTCTCACACTTGTTAACAGTTCACATCATTGACTGGTAATCAAGTGGTTTCTACCATGTTTGACTTCAACACATTTATTCACATGGATAGAATCGTACTAGTTCGAGATGCAGAAATCAAGACCCTGGATCTAGTTTCCACCATCCAGGCTGCGAGGAATTTTATTATTATACAGTATACTATTCATTACAGATGGCTGTGCCCATGTTGTGTCTACACTATTGATGTAATATTAAAATCATTCCTGTATCAAAACGATTTGAGTTAGTTTCTAGTTAGTTTTAATCTGAGTATGGGAATTCCTACCTCAGTGATGACATATATATGTATATATTTTGCATTGAATGTTTTTACAGGTTCCGACTGGGGTGTCCACAGGATGATCTTTGAAATGATAAATTACTGCACTCTTCATATATGACAGACTTCAGCTTCATCTATTCCAGACTTTGCACTTTAGGGGGGAATTTGTTACACTAAAAACTGTCATCCTGACATTTTGCTATGAGTATGAGCTCATTATTACTCATGCTTCCTCCTTTTTCAAGTCTAACATATCAGTTCCTCATGTCAAGCTTTCAAAATAAGAGAAAAGTTCCTAAAAATCCCCTAAACATTGGTATTGCACTTTCTCTATTCATTGCCTGTGGTCTCGCACCTAAATTTCAGCTCTCCTGCGGAACCCTACCACACGTTCTTTGTGTTATGGGTGTGGACCTCTATAAAACTCATAAAGGCAAGAAAGTAAAGATAAAAATTTGATTTCAAATGAGTTCTAGAAGATTCTAGATGGGAATTTTCAGGAATGGATATGCATTGATAAGGTTCATGCATCCCTCACTTGATGGAGCTAACCCCTTGATGTAAGGAACTAATCCCTTTGAAGGAGGATTCTATCCCTTCATATTTGGAACAGAAAACCTCATCTTTTCCACTATAAAAAGAGGCCTTGGGTAGCCTCAAAGGGAGTTCAAGCTTTAAGATATTTGACGTTAAATGCTGTTGAGATTCAGACTCAGTTAACTAAGACTTTCTGTGAGGTTAAATCACTTACCTCTATTCGTCTTGGTTCAAAGAGTGCAATGCTTGTCAAATTAGAAGAGATTCCTACTTCGGACCCCGGGAGGACCTGCACGACATCAAGGCACAGGTTGTAAAGGTTTTCTTTTATTTGAAGTTAATACAAATATACTCATTTCTCTCATTAAACTGTCTATTCATGGTTTATTTCATAAATTCCTTGATCATTATGATGAGTATGGTTTATAATAATGTCTATACAGGTGCTATGTAATCTTTTTTATTGTTTGTGACTGCAGATTTATTGAGGAACATTCCTTCAGTGCACGAGGGACTTCAACGAGATCAAGAAAGCACTGGACATAAGGTAGGCCTTACACCTATATAGCATTTTTATGAATCTTGTATGCTTAGAGAGAGATTAGTATAATTGGTTGTTTGTTGCTAGTTACTTTTAGTACTAGAGAGATCGGTCTTGTCTGCAAGACGGATTAATCTACACAACAAGATGAACCCACATGTTTTGTAGATTTATGGAGTGGATCAATGTACAAATGGTGGGAGAGAAAATGTAAGAAGAATTCAGCTTTTCATGCTTGGATAATTCTATGAAGTAGGGTACATAGAAGTAACTCAAGGAATATCAGACTGAATCATATTATGGAGTAACAATGAAAAATTTTATGTGGAGAAAGTGGTCTTTTCGTGGAAAAATGACAAGAGTATAATTAAGGAAGTTCCAGAAGATAGAAAAAGAGTTAAAGGAGAATCCCATATGCATGATGATAGTAAAAACTATAAATTTTCTAAGGATAAATTGAGATAAGGATAGGATATATTGATAATTAGGAATGAAAACAAGGGATATTTAAAAGAAACTAATTTTTGTAATATGATTTTTATGTGTGTAGGTGAAACTATAATTGTGAATTCTGGAAATGGAAATAAACAATATTCTATAACATACAACAAAATATTTGGCATGGAAAGCATATACCCTCAATATATGTGAAGGAGAATTACAGAGAGCTTTTATAAATCTCACACAGTTCATTATTGAAATGTTGATAGTTGAGTGGAAGAAACTGCTTCAGGGGGACTAAATATGTGATGAGAGAAATGTGTGGAATGACCAATATAACTTATGGTTTGATGAAAATAATAATTACCTACAGATTTATAGGTATCAAGGGAACATACTAAATAAAACAAAGACACACGAAGAAAAAAGGTCAATGACATCTAGAAGATTCCAAAAATGAGTGAAGACATAAGGAAAGCCATTTAGCTTGAAGATGACTCAAATTGTAGAATTCTGAAATTTCTAATTCAGATCTATGTTTATACATGCATGGATCCTGGTGAAGAGGAGAAGGAAATTGAGAACCATTATAGGATTTGTGCAAATGATAATTATTTGTTATGAAACCAACTCCAAAAATAGAAGAAAAGAGATATCAATGCCTTAGAAATAAGCCACTTCGAGGGGGAAAAATCCTTTACATTACATAAATGAACAATTATTGGATGATTCAAATGAAAAAACCTCATTTATATATAAAGGAGTCCATGGGGTCACAATATAATCCTAGCCAACCTAACAATAATAATGTAAGGGCACAATAATAGCAATATGGGGGTTACAGGGGTACAACAATAACAATAAGGGGGCTACACTAACAATAATAAGGGACTACACTAGTAATATAGGAACCTAACATGCCCCTCTCCTTCAAAACAGTGTTGTCCTCAATGCTTGAGTAGCTCTGGATGATTCTGTATAAAATTCTCATCCTCCCATGTAGAATCTTCAGTGGGTAAGTTCTTCCACTTTATGAGATACTCTAAAATTGATCGATTTCATAGCTGTCGAGTTTTTTTTTTCCGTGACTGCTTCAGGTTTCAATATGATTTTTCTTTCCTCATCAAGTTCTCGCAATATTGCTGGAGCTGGAATATTTTCACCTATAACCTTCTTTAAGCATGAAACATGGAAAACTCGATGCACTCGAGAAGAAGAAGGAATCTCCAAATTGTATGCCATAGTACTAATATTTTGCAACACCTTGTAAGGACCATAGTACTTTGGAGATAGTTTATCATCCTTATTAGCTTGCTTGAGGGAAATTTTTTTGTATGGTTGTAGCCGTAAAAATACCCAGTATCCTACATCAAAACTTCTCTTGCTATGATGTTGATATGCCCATTATTTCATTTGATTTTGTGCCAAATGTAGGTTATCATTTAATATTTGGAGAACTTGTTGTCAATGCTCGATGTGATCTTCCACTGCTTGAACCTTATAATTTTATCTTAAAGATGATGTGATGGATGGTGGATGATATCCATAAAGTGCCATAAATGGGGTCATTTTTGCTGCAGTATGGAAGGAAGTGTTATGCCACCATTCAACCATAGGTAACCACTTGACCCATTTTGTTTGTTTATTAGATACAAAAAAACTAAGATATCCTTCCAAAAATTTGTTCACTATCTCAGTTTTCCCTTCGGATTGAGGATGATAAGATGACCTATGAGCTAGTTGAGTACCCAAACAAGAAAATAATTCCGTCCAAAAATTTCCAGTAAAAATGGGATCTCTATAACTTACAATAATCTTTGGGTTTCCATGTAGCTTTTGAATTGTTTCCATAAATGTAGTAGCAACTGTACTTGCTTTAAATGGATGGTATAATGCACAAAAGTGTTCTTGGTAAGTCTATCAACTACAATCATGATGACACTCTATCCTTCATAATTATGTAAACATGTGTTAAAATCCATTGAAATCTCCTCCCAACGTTGAATTAGAATGGATAAAGGTTGTATAAGACCTGGGGTCTTAATTGTCTCAACTTTATTTTTCTAGAAAACCAAACATTTTGCCACAAACTTTCGAACAAGGCCAAGACACTCAGCGGAAGAAAAAGGCCAAGACACATACCCCAAATGACAGAGCTCATCTAACGTCACCCTCCTCTCTGTATGATTGTTGGAATGAGGAGGAAATCGTGACTGAAACTAGCTCTTAGTAGGTTTTTAATGGTTTTTTTGTTGTTACTTTGGTTAGGGATTTAGCCCTTTGTTTTATAAGATCTCTTTATTTTTTGTGCTAACAATGATGAGAAAGAATCTTAAGATACTGGGTGGCAGGGCTCATTTCCCTCTGTTGGACAACCCACCACCTCCCTCAATGATTGTACTTTATCGCTATATTTTTTGTACCACTAATAGATAAATAGAATGCCACTTTACCAAAAACAAATTGGTGGTGAAATTTAACAATATAGTATTTTATTGATTATTTATTAATGTTTATCTTTATTATTTTTTAGTTTAATTAAATTATATTTAAACAAAATGACAAATGCTACCTACTCTATAACAATTATAACCCTTATTTATTACACCGTAAGGCGTCACTATTTGAAAACAAATCGTCTAGCTGCCACTGTGTCCATGTTTGAGCCATTGGATCAAATGTTAGAGGATTACCATTGGATCAAATGTTAGACGATTTAAATGTTTTAGGCCATTACATCAAGTAAATATTTTTATATATGTTTTTTATGATGTTAGTTTTTTTCTTTTTAATAAGTTAGAATGAATTTAGGTTTTGGTGATGATAGAAAGGTTGTAATGTCATGTTTAACATTTTGACTATGTCAAATTACACAAAATTAAAAATAAAAGTAAATTAAATAAAAAGATTGACATAATGTAATGAACATTTTAACTAGGTCAAAATACAATAAAAATAATAATAATAAAATAAAATAATGATAAACTATAAATACAACCCATGGTATTGACCCATGTGGAATGTAGTTTCTTTATGGGGGGGACTAATATGGCCTAAATCAATCTTAAGTCTGGATCTAAACTAATTATTTAATATATCGAAATGCTTTAGGCCATTAGATCAAGTAAATATTTTTATATATGTTTTTTATAATGTTAGTTTTTTTCCTTTTAATAAGTTAGATTGAATTTAGGTTTTGGTGATGATAGAAAGGTTGTAATGTCATGTTTAACATTTTGACTATGTCAAATTACACAAAAATTAAAAATAAAATAAAATAAAATAAAAATATTGACATAATGTAATGAACATTTTAACTAGGTCAAAATATGATAAGAAATAAAAATAATAAAATAAAATAATGATAAACTATAAATACAACCCATGGTATTGACCCATGGTATTCATGTGGAATGTAGTTTCTTTATAGGGGGGAACTAAGATGGTCTAAATCAATATTAAGTCTGGATTTAAACTAATTACTTAATAAAATTATTTTTAAATGTTTATAACCATTATTATTTTAAAATTTTACTTAACAAAATGTATCTAAATTTTCATACATCCAAATATACATAGTTTTTCTTGTTCTGTATTATTTTTGTTACAACTATTTTATTATTCCAAAAATACATGGGTTTTTTTGTTATATATTATTTATGTTACAACTGTTTTATAATTCATGAATATTATTTCTTAATATATAAAAAAATTAAATTAATAATGATTTTTTTTAAAAATATGTGATCTTTTTCAAATTTCCAAACTATTTGAGAGGACATGATTTATCTTGAGCAATAATGATGAATTTTATTTGAAAATAGCTCCCCTAGTTGCCACTGTGTCCATGTTTTAGCCATTGGATCAAATGTAAGACAATTGAAATGTTTTAGGCCATTAGATCAAGTAAATATTTTTATATATGTTTTTTATAATGTTAGTTTTTTCCTTTTTAATAAGTTAGATTGAATTTAGGTTTTGGTGACTTTTAAGTTAAAATTTTGTTATTAAAAATTTGTTAGATTTTAACCTCAATTTTTTAAATAAAAATAAAATTAATAACTTGATAAAACTAGATTCAACATAAATTAGTTTAATGAATAAAAAAAATTGTAGAATACATAAACATTAAATTTTTGGGTACATAAGCATAAAATTTGTATTTATAATAAAATTTATATCATACAATTAAACTCCACACAAACCAATTAATTTATATTACATGGATAAAAAACAATATAAAAAAGGGAAAATAACTATTTAAATATTTAAATATTACATTTTTGTGCTACTATGCTCTCCAAAAAAATATGATAGAAAGGTTGTAATGTCATGTTTAACGTTTTGACTATGTCAAATTACACAAAATTAAAAAGAAAAGTAAATTAAATAAAAATATTGACATAACGTAATGAACATTTAACTAGGTCAAAATACAAAAAAAAATTAATAATAAAATAAAATAATGATAAACTATAAATACAACCCATATTATTGACCCATGGTATTCATGTGGAATGTAGTTTCTTTATAGGGGGGTACGAAGATGGTCTAAATCAATACCCATTATTCTTTTAAAATTTTACTTAATAAAATGTATCTAAATTTCCATACATCCAAATATACATAGTTTTTCTTGTTTTGTATTATTTTTGTTACAACTATTTTATTATTCCAAAAATACATGGTTTTTTTTGTTATATATTATTTATGTTATAATTATTTTATAATTCATGATTATTATTTCTTAAATTAATAAAGATTTTTTTTTAAATATGTGATCTTTTTTAAATTTCCAAATTATTTCAGAGGACACAATTTATCTTGAGAAATAATGATGAATGTTCATAATTCTCATTTCATAAAAAACACTAAATTTACCTTTAAAGGGGTCGGTAACAATTGTTTGTATCAAAGTCAAGGATACAGAAGCAAGGAGACATGGTGAAGATAAGCTTCCAATCTTACAACAAGCCCTAAAAAGACATAACATTGAATGTATGGAATCCATTTTCCCTGATACACATGAGAAGTGCAATGAAAATATTGGAATTTGGAAAATTTCATGAAGTTTATCTCATGTTCCATTCATTTAGATCTAAATTATATGGAAGAAGAAAAGCAGGACAAGGGATACTTGTCAAGAATGTATGATTCTTTACAAGGAAACGACGTTGACAAGGCTCTGGAGGACCAAATAGCATAATTAAAAATAGAAGAGGACTCTTTAGAAAATTGGTTACTCAAGGATTTTGGAATCCAGATGAGCTAGATTATCTCATTGATTCAAGCAAGCGCTCAAAAAGAGACAGACAATAGTGATATAGAGACAATTTATTCATAAACAAAAGAAAGCTACAATTATAACCTGAGATAGAGTTATGGGAAGAGAAACATTCCAATTGTAAGGAGGATGCAAAAAATACTAGACAAAAGACACTTACTTATTGCAATCAGTTGAAAAAAAGTTATCTCTAAAGGGTCAATTAGGGAGGAATCTATTATTTAAAAGATTGGGAAATAATTTCATTTCAAAACAAAAATGTACTATCACTAGGGAAGGGAGTTATTACATTTAAAATTTGTTCTCATTCTTGTCGCTAAATTTTTTTTTGCTTTTTATTTGATGGAAAATAAATGATCTTTAAAAGGCACTAAAGTCTTGAATTATGATCCTTAAAGAAGTTCCCAGATTCCCTGATTATGAGCTGATTTTTTCTTCTTACTTTTGGGTCTTCATGATGTTTGTTAGTCTGACTGAGGTGAAAAGTTCCAAATAAGTGGAATATTGGTTGTTCAAAGAGGAATTATGGAAATACGATTGTAGATAATTTATTAATATAAATTATCTGAACTGAGATTAATTAATCATCCCCAAGTGTTAAAAAGGGCTCAAATGTCTGCCCAAATGTCTCTTATCCATAAAATTGACCATTAAGATAACTCTATGCTCTATGTTCAAATGACAGCTGAAGGTGGATTTACCATACTTAAGCTTCTTAGTAGTCTCTTATGAAGTACAACATGACATAGTGATAATTTTTTATTCCATTAAATAATTCTAGCTGTAGAGCAGAGTCAGATTTCTAGGAGTAGTATCAGAGGAATTCAACATTGTGAATGTGATAGAAGCAAATAATTTAGTGGAAGGGTGAAGTCTGCCCAACTTGGTCATAAAAACCAAGGATCATGCAAAAAAAAAAATAAACATGTAGATTTCGTCATATAGAGGTCTTGAGTACTTTGGCCAAAATGTCTCATCCATTATGAAAAAACACATCTTACAGGCAATTAATAACAAAGAAGTTGTTCCACATCAATTACCCAATATGGATAGTTTGATTTGATGTCCACTAAACATAATTCTCCACCCCTTATTCTGGAGGATCAGTTGGAGCCGAGAAAGTTCCTACTGCCTCTTCTTTCTTATATGCTATTCTTTCCTATACCACCATCTTACTATGTTTCCTTTGCAACATGTGATGCAATTTCCAGTATAAATAAATTTTGAATAAAATATTTACCATTCATTCAAATAGTTTTAAATTCTATTTAAACCATATTCATTCTTTATTTAAACTGTTAAAACTATTCTAGGAAAATAAAAACCATTAAATCTAAACCATCACTCTTCTTTATGAAAACCATCAACCATCAAATTACTGTAGGAAAATAAAAACCATTTCATTATCAAATTTCCAACACTGATTTATAAAGAACTATAGAGAGCGTCGTCATCCTTGGTTTAAACTATCAAACCGACTTAAAATAGTCAAAATTGTCAGATTTCAACCCTGATTTGCAAATTAATGTGGAAAATGTTTATTTGGTGTCAGATTGCATTAAAATTCAAATTAAAAAAAACCTTTAAAAGGGTGTGTAATACAAGTGATGTCATGTTTTAGTTTAATATTTATCATATTCATAACGGTCTTTTTAATGGAAAAAATAAAAATCGGTGCAATTTAATTGCATTTAATGAAGCATTAAATTCAATGGATTGTTGAGTATACGGTCCGAAAAGAAGGCATCAAGCGCCATGGATGACCCATTAATGCTGACAGTGACCAGAGGTGTTGTGGCAATGCGTTAAAAGAAATATTTTCTAGTTAGGTGGAAAAAGCTTATACACGGTCGCCGGTGACAAAGTCACTTATCCTCCAAATACTAAATAATCATCCTTGCAAATCGTGATGATGGTCCTTAGTTAGGTGGATTCGTTACACATTTTCTTTCCCTTCTTCAAACACTGCACAAAGTCTATCATCTCTCATTTTATATATATATAGTGTAGAATGGTCCTTTCTCTCACACTATCCATAATCTCTAGCAATCCATTTCTGAGGCCACAACTATCATTTTAAGTATGTCACACTTCTATTATTTGGAAGTAAATATATAGTCGGCTGAGAAATGACATCCAACAACAAAGGTATCAAAAATATGATTTATTTTCATTTTCATTGCTATTATCCTAATGTGCATGCGTAATAATCATGAATGGTTTTTAGAATTGAAGGCCTGTGAAAATATGACTCAATTGTACGAATATTATTGCAGTTGGAGTATTCTATGGAATGGTCGCAAACAATTTTCCACTTCTAGATTAGGTGGTAAATCTGATAAGGTCTCACAACATTGGAAAAGTGTGGCTTTTCGAAGCACATCACGAAGTGCTTCGAGCGTTGCAAAACAACGTAGGAATCGAGGTGATTGTGGGAGTTGGGAATGATGAGCTCCAAAATATTATTGGAAATTAATTCCAACTGCAAACTGTGCAGAAGGAAAATGAACCATGAGTTTCAATGTGAAGTTGTGAAGGACAGGAGCAGCAATATATTGTTCTAATATGCACTCAACCTCAACTTCAACTCTTGTGTTTAATTTTTTCTGCAAGACCAATTTTTGTTCAAGGACGTAGCCCCTGTTCTGATTCACAGAATCGTAGTCAAACCACATTACCACACGTCATTAATTCCTGCATATACAGCCATTAAAACACTCCACCAACCATACATTACCTTTGCCATGCATTTAATTTGATTTGAACCTCACCACGTCGCCTCATGTGGAGCCCACTGGTCCACATCATAACCTTTCCAGTCAATCAACGCACGATCACATAAATTGAAGTCTACATCATCGAGCCTTTCAAAACTTGCGATAAAGTATGGCCCGCCAATGCCAAGTCACCAAGCGGCGGACCAATAGCGAGCGTATCACATTGTTTGAAGTCTATTCAGCTAGGACCTTTCATGGATGTGATGAATTATTAAAAATGATTTTGTTTTATAAGTTTGAAATCCGCGATGAAATTTTTATAAGGCTTAAGACATTAGTTTAATTTTTTATTTGTTTTTATATGTCGCGGTACATTCTATTTTTTAAAACTTAGATTTATATATGTTTTGACATATATATTATAAACATAAAATGTTTATAATATATATAGATATATTATGTAATGTAACACATCAAGACAGTGCAGTGACTGTGTATTTTGAAAGATAGAGAGTGTAATGACTCTGTGTGTTAAAACATAGAGCAGAGACTGTGTGTAATATATGTTCGAAGGCAGTGAAGACAAAAAAAAAGGCATTGTGTTTTGTAACAGTCAAGAGAGTAGTAAGTTGTGTCTTGTAGCAGCATATGCAAAAGAAAAATAAGAGCGCTATGTGAGAGTAGCAGCCAAAAGAATTTTTTTGTAAATCCAGAACAACATAAGTTCTGAGAAATTTTGTTTTGTAACCAGCAACAATGTTTTGTTGTTCAATGAAAATATTTTTCACTCCATCCATCTCTGTCCATGTTTTTTTCTATAAATCTCTGTGTTTGCAGAGGAATTTTGTTTCCTCTCTGATTGTTAGGAATAACCAAAAATTCCAACATGGTATCAGAGATAGTCCAGGCTCTTTTCATTTGCCAAAGAAGCTGAAGGAAGAAAGAAGAATTTTGTTGAAGTGCTCTCTAGCAGTGTGAAGTTTTAGCAAAGTCAAGTATTTACCTCAAAACAAAGTTTTGTGTTTTTTTTAAAGAGTGCAGTTTAGAGAGCTGTAAAAAGGTTATCTCTCAGTAGTGAGAAATCTTGGTTAAGAAACACAGTCAATTCTTTTAAAGCATAGTTCAGTAAAGCTACCTATGGCAGGAGCCAGTACAACTACGAGTATGGGAAATACTCAACTCCCACAGTTCAATGGGAAGAACTATGACTAATGGGCAACCGCAATTGTTACACCATTTTTTCGTCATATAACCTATTACTATTAGATGGACCTAATTACACCATGTAAGACCAATTTTACCCTAAGTAAAACTGCTTTCACTATGAAAAATAACTTAGTAAACCACATTTATTAAGTTGTTTATGGTCTAAACAGGAAACCCTGTGAGGAAATATTAAATAAATCCACATCTGTTTGATTTTCCTCAAGGAATAATTAGTTAAACAATAGTTTAATTAATATTCCTAGTCCTATTTAACCCAAAACAGGAAAATTAATTAGATAAATTATTATTTATCTTATTATTTTCTAGGAATAATTATTTAAATAATATTCCTTGTTAAATTTGACTAAATCATTCATTAATAATTAAAAAAATCATTATTTATTTGATTATTACTCAATCACATCCTTAAAATAATAAATAAATAATTTATTTATTTATTATTTAAAAATAAAGGGATTTGACCCAAGTCAAATTCTTTTTCCCTCCAAAAAATATAATAAAATATGCCATAAAAGTTGGATCTAGAATTGGTTAATAATATTTTAATTATGCACCAATATCTAGCTAACTCAATATTTTGTTATAAATAGAAGGTTTTTCCATTAACTCACTACCTTTTGTTGCCTAAATATCACTCTGGATCTATACTTTTGGTTTGACTTTGATCCACCATCATTGTCATATGTTGCTACCATTTTTCTTATGAGCTCCCTTTGAGTTCCATTCTTGTCTGGGCTTTCTACACCATCAAGAGAGAGGGATTTTAGATCTAAAGTGTTGAGGACTTACAAGAACCCATCCCATTGAGGAGGACTGGTAAAATCTTTCTATGTTCTCCTCCCAGGTGTCATAAATACAAAAAAAAATTAAAACATTCTTGTCTTGTCTATTGGATGCATGGAGAAACTCTTGCTTTTATTTATTGCTTAATGTATTTTAATTCATAGATCTAGATTTTTGCAGCATTTATCTTGGTCAACTAATTGTAGATCTAAAGATATTGGCAGCCATCTTTTCTGTTAGGGTTGTTTGTTATGCACGGCTAAAGTGAACCTTTTTCATACACTTGCGATTAAGATTCATACTAACAATAATGAGAGCCCTGTTTTCCTCTCAGGATTTATGAGAGCTAGTTGAAGATGGTTTAGAAGAACCAACAGATGAACAAGCATTTAATGCCTTAACACAAGTAGAGAAGGATTTTCTAAAGAGTAATAGGAAGAAGGAATCAAAAGCCCTTTTCTATCTCTATTAGGGATTGCATGAAAGCATATTTCCAAGAATTGCAGTAGAAAAGAAGTCCAAGGATGCATGGGATACCCTCCAGACAACCTACCAAGGTATGGAGAAGGTAAAAATAGCAAAGCTTCAATTAATGAGAAGAGATTTTGAAGTCATTTGCATGAAAGAGTCTGATACAATAGACTCATTCTTCACATTGTTGATTGGGTTGGTTACCCAAATGAGATCTCATGGAGAGACAATATAAGAAAGAAGAATAGTGGGAAAGTATTGAGGAGCTTACCCTCAAGGTTTGATGTGATAGTAACAACCATTGAAGAGACAAAGGATCTCTCAATGTTTACTGTTGATGAGTTTCATGCATCATTGATGACACATGAACAACGACTGAGTAGAACAGCAAACCCATCTTTGGAGCATGCCTTCAAGACCCAATTGTCCTTTGGAAGAGGAAAAGGTCAAGGTAGAAAAAAATATAGAGAAAAAGGAAGAGGCAGAAGCCAAAACAAAGGAAGAAACAGCCCTGCAAATACTAGTGGAAGGGGCAACAACCAAATTCAGAATCAAAGCCAAGGCAGCAGCTAACAAGGTGGATAAAATCGATCACATGGACAAAGGTATGATAAATCCCAAGTCCAATTTCATTACTATAAGAAGTATGGCCATTATTCCAATGAATGTAGGAAGAAAAAGAGTGACATGGGTAGTAGACCCAGTGCTAATTTTACTAAAGAGAATCTTAGTCAAGAAAAATTGTTTTTAGCATGTAATATGGTTGAAGAGAAAAGTGAAGATATATGGTTTCTAGATTCAGGATGTAGCAACCATATGACTGGAAACATTTCAATTTTTTCCATGATTGATGAAAATGTAAAGTCTCAAGTAACATTGGGGACAGATAGTAAATTTTATGTCATGGGAAAAGGAAGAGTAAGTGTTTTGACAAAGAAAGGAGAAAAGAAAACCATATCAGATGTATACAATGTACCTGGTATGAAGTGTAACCTTTTGAGCATTGGACAACTCATTCAAAAAGGGTATACTATTTTCTTTGAGGATGATGTATGTACCATCATGGACATACCACCAAGAAAAAAGAGGATTGTACAAGTGAATATGACAAGAAACAGAATGTTTACTCTCAAGATGAGAGCAGATTTGAAGAAAGGAGCTGCAATGGTAGCAGTGACACAAGAGACATTCCAAAGAGAAGCAAAGGAGGAAAACTGGTTATGGCATTTTTGATTTGGACATCTCAACTTTGGAGGTTTGAATTGGTTGCATAGGAAAGGAATGGTAAATATATTACCATTGATTGAAAATCCAGACAGCGTATGTGAAGGCTGCATCTTGGGCAAACAACACAGAGAAAGCTTTCCATCGGGAAAGATCATAAGGGTAAAGGAACCCTTAGAAATGGTCCATTCTGATTTGTGTGGACTAATGCAAATACCATCATTAGCACGCAGACACTATATGCTAACCTTTATTGATGATTACACAAGAAAAACATGGGTTTATTTCTTGAAGTTTAAGAGTGAAGTGTTTGAAAAGTTCTTCCACTTTAAGGCTCTTGTAGAGAATCAAAATGGGAAGCATATTAAATTTCTAAGAACTGACAAAGGAGGAGAATATATCTCCAAATACTATCTGCATTTTTGCAAATAAAATGGAATACACAGGCAATTTACAGCAAGGTATACACCTCAGCAAAATGGTGTTGTTGAAAGGAAAAATAGAACCATCATGGATATGGTAAGAAGCATGCAGAAGGCAAAAAAATTTCCAAATGAATATTGGGCTGAAGCTTTACATTGTGCAACATAGGTTTTGAAGAGATTCCCAACAAAGAGTGTAATGAATAGAGTTCCTGAAGAAGTGTGGAGTGGCATTAAACAATTTGTCACCCACATGATAGTTTTTGGTTGTGTGGCTTCTGCACACATTCCAGATTAGCTAAGGAAGAAGTTGGATGTAAGGGGGAGAAGTGCATATTTTTTGGATAGAGTGAAGAACCCAAGGCATACAGATTGTATAACCCATCTACCAAGAAATTTATGATAAGCAGAGATGTGTATTTTATTGAGGAAGAAGCTTGGGATGGAAGCATTGAGAAAACAGTGAATGTAAAAAGTTGTTTGTCTCGTGATGAAGATGAGGAAGAAATGTTTGAAAGAAACCCCTCATTAGCAGCACCACCTCCACCAACACAAGGACAGCAAGGGACACCATAAGAAGGTATGAGAACACCCTTGAGAAGTGATGACAGTGCTTCTCCAATCACATCACAAGGATTAGATTTGAGTGCTTCTAAAAGCACAAGTTCAGAAAGTGAAAGAGGAACCAGATTCAGAAGTCTGAATGAAATTTATGAGCAAGAAGAAGGTATGAACTCTTTATTTGCATTATATTTTCATGTAGAGGATCCTATTCATTTTAATAAGCTGTAAAATATAAGAAATGGATAGATGCTATGGATGAAGAGATATATGCCATAGAAAAAAACAAGACATGGGAATTGGTTGATCTCCCAAAAGGTAAGGAATTTATTGGAGTAAAATGGGTTTATAAAGCCAAAAGAAATGTTGAAGGTAAGATTTAAAGGCACAAGGCCAAACTTTTTGTCAAAGGCTACAAGCAGCAACAAGGAAGAGATTATGAGGAAACTTTTTCACCAGTTGCAAGAATGGAAATAGTAAGAGAAGTGTTGTCCATAGCAGCACAACACAAGTGGAAAGTTTACCAAATGGATGTGAAATCAACATTCCTGAATGGAGTATTTATGGAAGAGATATATGTTGAACAACCTCTGGGATATGAGAAAGAAGGAAAAGAGCACAAGGTATGCAGATTGAAGAAAGCTTTGTATGGGCTAAAACAAACACCAAGATCATGGTACAGTAGGATAGATGCCTATCTACTAGAAAATGGGCTTGAGAAATGTGAATCAGAACCCACACTATACATCAAAGAGAAATATGGTAATATGATCATTTTTGTTTTGTATGTTGATGATGTTATATTTACAGGTAATTATGCTTACCTCATTGAGAATTTTAAAACAGTCATGAAAGAAGAATTTGAGATGATTGATATGGGATTGATGAGACACTTCTTAGGAATAGAAGTAGAGAAAAATGAAAATAAGATTTTTATTTCTCAAGCTAAATATGTAAAAGAGGTTTTGCAAATATTTAATATGCAGGATTTCAAGGAAGCAATTACTCCTACAGTGATGGGATTGAAGTTAAGAAAAGAAGACATCAACAAAGATTTTGATCCAAGTTTGTATAAGAGCATAGTTGGCATCCTTATGTATTTGACTACAACTAGGCTAGATATTATGCATGATGTAAGTTTAATTTACAAATTTATGAAAAGGCCAAAGGAGGCACATTGGCAAGCAGCAAAAATAATTCTGAGGTATGTGAAAGGAACAAAGAGGTATGGAATTTTATACACCACTTCAGAAAATTTTGAATTGATTGGATATACTGATAGTGATTGGGCTAGAATTATATATGATAGAAAGAGCACCTTTGGATATGTTTTCCATATGGGATCAGGAGCCATCTCATGGGCTTCTAAGAAACAACTAATTGTGGTTTTATCAACAGCAGAGGCAGAGTATGTGGCAGCTATAGCAGCAGCATGTCAAGAAGTATGGATGAAGAGAATGTTGAGAAGTTTGTGTCATGAACAGGTAAAAGGCACAATATTTTATTGTGATAATAGCTCAGTTATAGATTTATCCAAGAATTCATTGTTTCATAAGAGAACAAATCACATTGATGCAAAGTATCACTACATCAGAGAGTTATTGAACAATGGGGAATTTTTTTTTCAATACTGCAGAACAGAAGAGCAGTTTTCTGATATCTTAACAAAACCATTAGGACAGAAAAGTTTTAATTACCTAAGAAAGCATCTAGGTGTGCAAGAGAATAACAGTTGTAATTAAGGGGGCGCGTTGGAAATTAATTCCAACTGCAAACTATGCAGAAGTACAATGAACCATCAGTTTCGATGTGAAGTTGTGAAGGACAGGAGTAGCAATATCTTGTTCTGATTTTCATTCCACCTCGCATTCAACTCCTGTGTTTAATTTTTCCTACAAGACCAAATTTTTTTCAAGGTCATAGCCCCTGTTCTGATTCACAGAATCGTGGTCAAACCACATTACCCTGCGCCATTCATTCCTGCATCTATCACCATTAAAAGACTCCACCAACCATACATTACCTTTGTCACGCATTTAATTTGATTTGAAGCTCACCACGTTGCCTCATGTGGAGCCCACCGGTCCACATCATAACCTCACCAGACAATCAATGCACGATTGCATAAATTGAAGTCTACGTCGCCGGGCCTTTCAAACCTTGTGATAAGGTATGGTCCGCCAACGCCAAGTCACCAAGTGATGGACCAATAGTGAGTGTATCGCATTGTTTGAAGTCCAATCAGCCAAGACCTTCAATGGATGCGATGAATTATTAAAAAGGATTTTATTTTATAAGTTTGAAATCTGCGATGAAATTTTTATAAGGCTTAAGACCTTAGTTTAATTTTTTATTTGTTTTTATATGTCGTGATACATTCTAGTTTTTAAAATTTAGATTTATATATGTTTTGACATATATATTATAAACATAAATTTTTTATAATATATATAGATGTATTATGTAATGTAACACAACAGTGACTGTGTATTTTGAAAGACAGAGAGTGTAATGACTTTATGTGTTAAAACAGAGAGCAAAGACTGTGTGTAATATATGCCCGAAGGAAGTGAGGACAAAAAAAAGGCACTGTGTTTTGTAGCATTCAAGAGAGAAGTAAGTTGTGCCTTGTAGCAACGTATGCCAAAGAAAAAGAAGAGTGTTGTGTGAGAGTAGAAGCCAGAAGCATTTTGTTGTAAATTTATAACAACATAAGTTCTAAGGAATTGTTTTTTGTAACCAGCAACAGTGTTTTGTTGTTCAATGAAAAAGAGTTTTCACTCCATCCATCTATGTCCATATTTTGTTTGATAAATCTCTGTGTTTGTAGAGGAATTTTGTTCGCTCTCTGATTGTTAGGAATAACAAGAAATTCCAACAAAGATCGCATCGGATCAGGCTGCAGCAAACGGTTGGGTCAACGACAACATTAGCCAATTTTTTCCAGCCACCAACATCAAATACATCATAGTCGGCAACAAATATTTGGCTATATAAAATCAGGATCATCTTCCCTATCTCGTCCTGGTCATGAGAAACATTCAAACCGTAGTCTGGAGTGACAATATGCAGAACTCTATAAAGGTTTCCACTACCCACTCCATGTATGTTCTGGGAAAATCGTATCCTATTTCTCAGGGAGAAATTCCTAATGAATTAAAGAGCAGCATGAGCAATGTACTTAACTTTCTGGCAGAGAATGGGTGTCCTTTCATGGCTAATGTGTATCCCTACTTCAGTTACTTTTACAGCCAAGCCCAAATTTCCTTATATTATGCTTTTTTAAGATCCTTGGATCCTGTGGTGAATGATGGGGGTTGTCTCTATAAAATCTTGTCCGATGCGCTGGTGGATTCTCTTATTTCGGCTATGGAGAATTTTAGGTCCCCGCAATTTGTTAGATTGGCAAGACCAAATGTACAGGGGTAACATCAATTTAGTCTTTGGAGTCCTAGGACATAGCCTTCTTGGACTCAGAGAGGGATCTCTCTATGTTTGTGTAAAGGATGTGAGCTTGATTGATTTTAGGGTTTTGATTTTAGGCTAGTTATTAGGTTTAGGGCTTGTTTGTTTGTTTGGTTGGGTAGGTTGTCAAGCAGAATAGATAGAGTGAGAGAGTTTTAAGCCATTGGGCTATGGAGTCTACAAAAGGTCTTGAAAATTTTAACAGTAGGTCAAGGGTGTATCATAGGG
Organism: Pinus albicaulis; assembly: GCA_034641835.2. Lineage (NCBI taxonomy): Eukaryota > Viridiplantae > Streptophyta > Pinopsida > Pinales > Pinaceae > Pinus > Pinus albicaulis. The sequence continues at coordinate 1,607,600,339 of CM076580.1, forward strand.
AAAATCTAACAAAGTCAAATGGATCTAAAAGCTTATGTGAATGAAGTGAACATAAAATTTGTGAACATAGTAGGTGCAAAAGGGCAGTTAAGAATCCTTCAAAAAATACCTTAACAAGAATAGCCTATAAGACTACTAAGCATGAATAAATAATCAAATACAGGGCATACCAATAACTTCTTTGAATAAACCCTAGCAAGTAAGCATTAAGACAACAATCCAGTGAGCTATAGAAGGCAAGAAACTTGTAAATATTCTAGTGATTTCACCTTCAAGCTAAGAAAACATTTAATGTAAACATATAGCAGAGATAAAAGAAGAGGGAAATCCTAACTTCATTAATAAAGCTATAAAGACCTCCAAAGCAACCATTTAGGATAAAAAAAAGGGCATGGAAAATCATAGACCTCTTTAGCTAAACCTAATCAGCAATACTTCAAAGTAAAAGACCTTAAAAACAATGTTTAAGTAATAGCAAAGAGCATGGCTAACCATAAAACTACTTTGAAATTTGCTTCATTAAATCATTCTTAAGATAAAAAAACTAAGTGGGACTAGAGAGCATTCAAGAATTCTCTAATCTGACCTAGTAGAGGAAAACATAGAAGAAGTAGAGAACAAACAGAGCTAAGGTGCCTCTAAACAACATTTCTTAGCCTAAATTTTTTTTCCTAATGCAATAGAAAGATGGAACAAAATGATAACATAAGAAAACAAGAACTAAATAAGGAACACATCACCATTAACTACTCTCATGAATCCTACAAGTGAGCCTTCTCCATTGTAAAGCAAGTCAAGCCATCCACAAAAACCAGAGCCGATTTATCTTCAATCTCAAATTCTAACATGTACTCTCAATAATCATCCAACATGTACAATGAGGCCTCAATGTTGTATTTAACAAGAAAGGAGGACCAAAACCACAAATAGGGTTTCAAAAATGTCATAAATATATCATAATTGCTAAATTTGTCCATTAAGACCATGCAAGGCCCATGGCACACAATATCTAATGCAATAAATGAAAAATAACTTATAACACCAAACTTTGGAGTGATTTGCCTAACAACCACAAAATATCTATTTTCAATAAATTTTTGTCTTTTGTTGACTTTGCAGGCAAGGGCGCAGCGCCTGCACCAGAAAAACAGGTCACCTTGCAACTAAGTTTTGAAGGTCTTCTCGATGTCAGAATGAGCTCTGTGATAGCTCGTTGGATAGCTTGTCGAGTCTAATTTACAAAATGGCCCTTATTTTTCTGATTGGAATTAAGTTATATATTCAAAAACCAAATCTCCAAAGACTGCTAAGGGCGCAGTGCCAGCCCTGAAAATAGGGCAGAATGGTGAATTTTTTCATGTTTTTGACCCTTTTTGATGAAGGTCTTGGGTCTTGGGTCTTCATATTCACTTTCATCAAAAACACACAAGACCTCATCTAGCCTCACCTTGGTCCTTTCAGCCTCTTTCCGAGCTCTGATTGCCTTGACCTCATAAATGACCTTTTGTGCCTCTAGCTGCTTGTTTTCAATCTCATAATAATGAATGAAATTCCTATCCCTAGCTAGATTGGCTTGCAAATCTTTGATTTGGGAATCTTAACCTTTGAGCAGCATGCTTGAGATCCTTGCCTCATTTTTTCAACATGAATGAGTTCAAATTCTTGCTCAGTCTCATGTTGATCTTCTTCTTCTTCTTCTTCTTCCATGACCTTTTCTTTGCCTTTATCAAGCTTCTTAGTTGATGTAGAAGGCATGGCCCCTTTCCTTTTAGAGGCAGCAAACACATGCCTATTTCCTCTTTTATAGGTAAAAGAAAAAGGTACAACTTTGATCATTTCAGTGCCTTCACCATTATTGCGATCATGACTGTCATCATCAATGATACCCTTACTATCCTTATGGATTTCATGGCTGCTCTCATGTTTGCTCTCATCTATCTCCATGCTCTCTGCCTTATTACTGGTATTCTTGTTGTCATTATTAGTGTCAACATCATCACCATCATTATCATCATCTCCACTGATATCATGGCTATCTTGATTGTTGCTCTCTTCCTCATTTCCCTTATCTGATCCATTGATTTGTGTTTCATCACTGTCATCATGGCTTTTTGACCTATTGTCTTCTTCACTGCCTTCTTCCACCTCACTGATATTTGTTTCACTGATATCAACCTAATTTTCTTCTTCTTCACTGATATCTGCCTCCTCTGACCTATTGCCATCATGGCTCATTTCCTTGTTTCTTTCTGCATCTTTTCCCTCATTGTTTTCTACACTTCCTTCATCACTGTCATGAGCCTCACTATTTTCTGACTCATGGGCATCTTCTTCATTGGTTTGTGCATCCTCACTGTTAGGTGTTTCATCACCATTTGTCCCACTTTCTTGACTATCACCATGGCTCTTTGTTTCACTGCCATGTTCTTCATTGCCTTCCTCCTCACTTTTGTTTGCCTCATTGCTATGAGCCTCACTGTGCTCTTCACTACTACCATTAGCCTTACTATCCTCACTGTTTGATTCTTCATTATCATCTCCTTTATTGGCTTCTTCTTCACTAACCTCCTCTTCTTTGCTTTCTTCTTCATTTTTGCTTGATTCATTATTACCCTCTCCCTCATTTTCATTTGACTGCTCATTTTCACTTCCTTGATTGTCTAATGCATTGTGAGAGAGTGATGAAGGAGGGTTTCCCTGAGGTGAATGGATATGTGTAGATGGTGAAACATGTTTAGAAGGAGATTATGAAGGAGTAGGGATAGGAGGATGAGATGATTAGGTCACATTTTGCTGAGGATGGGGTTGTGGGTTTGTGAACACTTCATGGGCAATGAAAACCTCCCATGGAATACCCTTTTGCTGCAATTGATGCATCACAACGATTTTGATAAGGGAGTGGTGAAAGAGGTTCTACATCTACTGTGGATGGTCTCTCTTTTGTAGAATATAAGACATTTTTTCAATACTCCTGTAGAGGTAGTAGGGTATATGCAACATCTTAACCCTAGTAAAGTGCATGAGCAACCTGATGTAATAGGAATAAAGCCAGGAGAATCTTCCTTCACATGTGAAATATTTCATAATGACCTTCATCATAGGTGCATACCTCTCAAGAAAATGTGAGAAAGGAAATATGGATTTACTGTAGTCTTTGTATCTGGGTTTAAGGTATGGCTCATAGTAGATTATGTATAAATTGGCCTGTTTGAACCATTTTTCACCGACACTAGGTATCCCAGTGGCAATAACAATGGCATCTGAAGACAACCCAAAGTTTACCCTTGCAAGGTTGACTTGTTTCTCACATAGGTTAAGTATGAAGAGCCTAGTCATCTCAGGGTGATTCTGCATCTGTTGCAATTTGTCACAAAATTCATAGCAGCCTACATTTTGGAAGCAAGAGACAGTTAAGGGATATGCATTTAGCTCCATTGTGTTTAGTGGTTCAAACCTGTTGATCCTCCCACCTTTGTGTGGATGCCTCCTTGGCACTTTCCCTTCCCCTTCACTACCACTGTCACCTTCTCTTGACATTTTGACCTTCTCTCCCTTTGAAACCCTAGCACTTCTTATGAAACTGATATGGAAGAGGGTAATGGAGTGGTGATGAAAACGAAAATTTTCTATAAGTAAATGAAAATAAATGAATGAAGGTGTAAATTGGGAAGAATGAGAGGGTAAATAATTTGAAGGCAACCCAGCTGATATGTCAAACTCTGTTGTGACACCTTGTACTTATGTCATTTTAAAATGAAAAGAGGGGAATGTAAGGTCAATCTGTTTATAGTGTAAGGGACAAAACTTTTAAGCTTTGATGGATGATCAACTTCAAACCACTGCAACCACCCTAATTTACCCTTGTTTTGACTGATATTTCCTTTTTTACAGATGAGGGAGCCTTAATCAGTGTTTTTAAACATGAAACTTAGGTTTTCACCTTAGGGTTTTCAATTTCACTTAATTTCAAACCATCAAAATGCTCTGAGGAAGGTAAGGCATCCACTTACCATTTAGCATTGCTTGAAAAATCTTTGGTGGCAGCTTGAAAATATTTTTAGTTAAGTTGAGCATCTGCAGGGTGTAGGAGTCCCTTCTGGCCAAGCGCGCAATGCCCAGGTGAATGAGGAGTCGGTTCAGGCAAAGGCGCAACACCTTGTGCCAGGCGCGCAATGCCAAGGTTATTTTCCGAGCTTGTCAGGTGAATCGCGCAAACGCTCAACGCGTTGCCAGGTGTGAAACACCGAAGAAATTTGCACGGGGAAAAATACTAGGGACGTAGCGCCTGACTCCATGCGTGCAATGCCGACCTGAACGTGCAGCACAGGGTAAACTTGCCCGAATTTGACTCAAAAACTCATAGTTTCTTCTCCTTTCAAAATTTCAAATTCTTTGCAAGGAAACACTAATTTGTTTGAAGTGTAAAATGACCTTACATAGACTCAAGGATTTGATTTTAGCTGCACAACCCACTTGACTAATTTTTTTAGTACCTTTTCACTTTTTACTAATATTTCTTTATAATTTTTGCTTGTAGGTGACAAAAACATTGAAGTGTCCTTTTCCTTTTCCTCCTTGAGTTGACATCTTCAATTTTTCCCTTTGGAATTCAAACACACAGTAACACCTTCAAAACTCTTCTTGACCTTGTTTCCTCCTTGGAGTTCAACATTATATTTTTATCCCTTCTTTGGCCACTTCTGATTTGTAGGTGCCTGAAGTGATAATTTAGACCTTTCTCACTGATACACTTTACCTTCTCCTTGCTCTGTAGGTTTTGCTTGAGTGACAAGGTTGAATTTCTTTGGCTTATTTCTGTCCTTTAACACTAGAATTTAGCAGGTGTCATGAGAACCTTGAAGTGTCTCTTTCTTTCTGATATTTGAAGCATGTTAAATTCACTTTGACAACCTTAAGAATTTACACAGTGGAAGTATCTCCAAAACTTATTTTTTTCTTACCTTGGAGCTCAAATCACCTTATGTTTGGCATGTGACTGAAAACCTTGGCTTCACCATTCTTGCTGATCTTGAGGCACAATAAATTGAGCTTGGAAACTTTTTAGGATGCTTTCACACACTGGCACGTTCACAATCCTTTACCTGCACCATGGAGCTCATAATAACTTTCAATAATTTTTGTCATGACAAACTTCTTTGGACAAGCTTGGAATCTTTTACAAACAGTGACATCTTCAGAATCCCTTTGTTCTGATCATCGAGTTCAAATCACGGTTTCACCTTCTTTGAATACTTTCCAAAAACCCTAGGTGTCTGGAGTGCTTGAAAAAAATTATCAGTTTTTGTTATAGTGTTATTTTTCACCTTCATATACTTGATGATTTACACTTTGACCATGGGCAGCCCTTCCTCCAGACTTAAATATTTTTCTCAAAAACAATGTCTTAAAACCCATACGCGATTATGCCCAAAATTTTCTGCATATACACGCGAGTCCATTCATAGATATCCACGTATACCTTTTTAATTATTAAAAAATGTATAAAATCCCTATATTTGAGGCAAGTTTGATGGTTATTCCAGTAACTCAACCACCCCAGCCTATGGCCCAACTTCTCCTAACTGCAGAAACTAATTTGAGGGAGTATAAAAACCCCTTAAAGGTATGGCCTAAGGGAGAGAGAAAAGATATAGATATTATACTCTGTTGGAGCCCTATTCAATTTTGATGTTCCCGTGCCTCCTGCACTTCCCAGGTATATTCAGGAAACCCTTGTTTCCTTGAGATGTTCATCACTCTATATGACATTTATTGTGCACACATCTTGGAAGAATTCTTGGGAGGCTAGGGCTGGATGGTATGTTCAAAGGCCGTGGTAGGATTCGGGTGATCTCTCCATGTTTTTATTACTGTACTTGTCATTCATAATAAGAAGAGCCATCTTGTTCCCGAAAATTACATGTTAATGATGCTTAATATATGTATAATAATCTTTAATTAAGAATTTCATATTATTTTCATGATATTATACATGGCTTTCACTAACATCCAGGAACTATATATGCTGTACAAATAGGTTTTTGTGTTCATTCTTTGTGGATTTACAGGTTTCAGAGCACAAAGTGTTGCAGGGGGTTTGCACCCCGCAAGATCTACATCAACCGAGGGACTTTCGAGTAAGTTCTGCAACCAGTAATACCTATTTTTCAGTGTAGAAGTTGGTTAAAGTGAGTCCTTATTGAATGGCATGCCCCTGATCTGTGAAGGTTGTCAACCCAAGACCTTTAGGTTATTAATTCCCGAAATAGAAATGGCAACTCCATTGGGGATCGCATTCTTGTGATTTATTGTTTGGGTTGTTCCATCTGTCTTTTGGGTTCCCAATAGTTTATATCACTTTTATTAGTCTAGCAAGTCCTTTTTCAGTTAGATAGAAGACTTGGTCTCTTGATCAGGCTTAACATTTTTGTTTTTTCCTTATTCTGGTTTGCATACACATTTTTTTCTTTGCACAGTCATGTATATATGTTGTTTTTTGCAAAGGGACCTGCGTATACATGAGTTTCATTCGTTACAGTTGTGTATGCATACTTGTGTCCTTCTAAAAAAGTGCGTATGCCTGGGAAAATTTGAATTTTTTAGTTTCTAGCCCCTGTGGTCTTGTGTGTCTATGTTGAGTTTTTCCTAAAGCATCTTGAAGACCTCTGGACTGTGTTTAAAGTGACTTCTTATATGTTTCTCTCTTGTTTGAATGAAAACTTAGCCATTTGGTGAAATCCTTGTTTTGTGTGTCAGCAATTGCACCCTGAGCACCAAAAAATTTCTTTGAAGATTCTTGGTTGTCCTGAACATTCAAAACAACAAGTTCTTACTCATTTTCTCTTCTTGGACTTATGCATTGCTTCGCATTTGATTTTGCCTCCTTGGTGCACTTGGTTTTCTTGATTTCGTAGACTTGTCTTGTTGCAATTTTTGAAAGATCTCCGTTGATTTTTTGGAGTTACTGTTCGCTGCAAGATTATGCTAGTTCACTGAGTTGATTGATTGATTTTCTTGCTTCTTTTGCTCGCATAAGCCCCGCTACGAAATTTGCATGGTTGGCTTGAGTATTTTGAAGCCTTGGATTGGAATTTGTGTTTGCTTGATTTAGTTTCTGGATAGTTTCATTTGTCTTATTGAAATCTCTTTTCTTTCTTTGATAAGTTGAAAAGCTCAAAAAACATTTTGCGTTTTCCGTTGCTTTTTTCTTTTTTCTTTGTTTACGGTTTCTTTCTCATCTTTTGAAGCTTTTTGCTCAAGTTTCTAGTCTTCCATTCATGGATTTATTTGGAATTAAGTCTGTCTTTTATTTTCCTCTTTTATATCAAGTGATTTTTGACATTTTTATACATAGGAGTTATGATTTAGAACTAGCCTTGTTGATTGTCAAAAAGTGATTGAACTTTTGGTTTCCCTAGAGGCTTCCCTTTTACTTCTTTAGAACTAGCATCTTAGAATTTTCATTGCATTGGTAGTTTGCATTTAAGTGAATTCAAGCATTTTTGTAATATTTTTCATAAATTTCTGAGTTGTGAGTGACTGAAAAGAAAACAAAATTTTTGTTGTTAGTTTCGTAGAACTCGAGTAGAAATCACTCTTCATCGAAAGGAAATCATCACATTTGCATGTAGTTTGGTTTTCATTGGTTTCTTCTGTGTCTTAAAAACACCATCAGTTTCACTTCCGTGCACCTCTGACTTAAATAACAGCCCATATAAAATAAGCGATATAATTAAAAACAACTAGTAGTTTTTGTATTATTTTCATTAATCATACACCAACTAGCTAGGTTATAGGGCCTTGGATTAGGTGAGTGGAGAGTTAACTCTCCAAGGCCGCTTAAACTGTTAAACATAGAATTTTATTAATGAGCAAAATCCAACACCGTTAAGTGGACCAAGAAAGCTCTCCTCCAGAGATTCAAGCATGAGGGATAGTGCAGGCAGAGAAGACAGATGCCCCCTCTCCTATTTGTTGAATCTTGACCTAAGATCATTATGCTCGGTTGCCAATACGGATTGGTGCCCATAGTTTCCTATTCTAGGGATCACACAGGTGACTGCGGGGGGGAATACCCGTGGTACCTGAGGCAGACATTGCATGAATTCCATCAGTACTTCTCGATGGTGCCCTTGTGAAGATTGGGTACTTGCACTGGCAAAGAATATTGTTAGGAGGTCAGTGTAACTGTTTCTGTTACCTTCGCTAGTGGATCTGGGTCGTAATTACCCCAGACTACTTTAGGAAGGTCCTCTTATTTCGATTTCTCATATTTTGGTGTCCAGTCCTCATCACCTGGAGTGGAAATACTTGACAGTTGCTTGTTTGGCTAGATCTTAGGAAATTTTTATAGAGTGCTCTTTTCTCCTAGATTACTTAGCTGCACATAAATTTTGAGTCTAATATAAATCTCTTAAAGTGGCTAACCGATTGCCTTGTCGATCGAGGAGGCTTCGTGGGTTATCTCCCGTGAGTGTCGAGCCTTCTTCAAGAAGGAATAGGAGTAATTTGGAGGGTGAGTTTAACCTGGTGGTTTTAGACGTAGTGGAGAGAGATCCTCCGTCAGGGCTTGTTGTTTCTGTGGGTGGTTCTGGTGTTGGTATAATTTCAGAGAGGATTACATCACTCATCTCGAGAGTCTTATTTCCTGCAGAAGAAGTATAAGTAGAAGAATTTCCTCAGCCTACTGAGTCTCTTCCATCTCCTTTCCTGTTGATCATCCTTTCATCATTCAATACATCAAACTTGAGTTTCAGAGACCCGCAAGTCCTTATCCTTCATGTTCTCACGTTTCAATAGCCATGACTGGGAACACAGCTTCGGTTGTGAGTGCTGCAAGTGTTCAGACCCCTCTTTCGGTAGAAGGAAGGGGCACTATTGCTATATCTATGATCACTTCTAGTATTGTTTTGTTTGGCTCTGGTCACACCTAGGCACATGCTTCATAATATGGTCCCTTCTCTTTCGGGATGCCCACTAGTGGGATTCCTTCTTTCTCCTTTTCTGCTGCTTCAGCTGCATCTGCACCCATGTCTTTTATGGCTAGTGGATCAGCTTCCTTTCAAGGGTTCCCCTTTGGGAGTGGGCATATACCTCATTCAACCCTTCCTTAGGATCTTTTCGTTTTTCTTCTCAGACCCAAGGTTTCAATCCATGATCTAGAGGCCAAAGTTCTAATACCTTTACAGGTTGGAACTCTGTTTTTACGGCGATGGGAGCGGGGAATGGGTTTGTCACTGGTTAGCAAGGGAATGCTCCTTTCCCTTCACCGAGTACTTCACAGGAATTTTTCCTGTTTGCAAATGCTTGGAACCCTTACCAAGGGATTTCCTCTCCATTCACTACTTTGGTGGGGGGAAATGGTCCTATTTACAGTAACTCTATATTTGGGGGGGGGGAGGGGGGGTCCGTCTCTGAATGCTGGGTCACAAGGATTTTCCTATGGCCCAACATTCTCTATGAACAACTTTTGGCAACCTGGTGCCTCAAAAAATCTAGGGTATTCTTTTCAGAATGTTGGGAATCCTTCCTTTGGAGGATGGAATTCTCAGACTCGACCTCGGTTACCATTTATGGTAACGTTAAACTTGCCAGATTTGTCAAAATTGACTAACGATCTGATTTGATATAGTCCTGGATGGCCTCTGGTCCCCACCAAACTCCCCTCAGAAATTCCAAATTTTGAAGGGAAGAATGGAGAGGATCCGACAGATCACATCACCACTTTCCATTTATGGTGCTCATCCAACTCCTTGATTGACGATTCGAATAGGTTGAAATTATTTCAACGCACCTTAACTGGAAATGATGCCAAGTGATATATTGAGCTAATTGGGGGTATTTTTTCCACTTTTGGAGATTTGGCTACTATGTTTTTAAACCACTTTCAGTTGCATGTTCGTTATGACGCCAGGACTGACATCCTGGCTAATTTTCAGTAGGATAAGGCAACTCACATTTCTGATCATATTCAGGAATGGCGCAGAAGGAAGAGGGTCATTAAAGCCCATATTCCAAATGAATTCCTTCTGGAATGGTTTTCGAAGTCTTTGGAGCCAGATATTTCTAAATATGTATCCTTGTCAGGGGTTTTTTCCGAAGAGCAGGCTATTTTTAGGGCTCAACAATTGGAATCGATTTATTCTCGGTCTGGGGTCCTCAATAAAATATTGTCAAATGCTCCTCACTCCAAATTAGGCTTATCCAAAACTAAACATGGTCCTCATGATGATGGGCTTATTAGATCGATCTATAGCGGTGTAGCTAACCTGCTTAGTCAATTGCAGTAGTTGTCTATTCAATCGTCTTATTCTGTTCAGGTTGTGCCTTCAGTGTCTACCCCTTCTCAGTCCTTGGCAATTAATGTCGTCCAGAATTCTAACCCCAAAGGAAATCAACAATCCGATGGGAAGAAGAAAGGACGAAATAACAAAAATAAAGGCAAGGATGGGAAGGGGAATGCAAACAAAACCAACGACAATGTTGGAGAGGGTCAAAAGGACAATAAGAGGAAAGTAAAGTTTCCATGCAAATTATGCACTGGAGACCATCTTACGCACCTTTGCCCTAAAATTCAGGATGCGAAGCTGTTATAAAGGTAAATCCTCTCTACGGACAGAGACGATCCCTCTAGCCCTAGGGTGGGTCTAGTAACAAAAAGACACGCTAAAGTGTTGCTTCCTACTTAATGAATGAACAAAAGACATGTTAGATTTACCTACCTTGAATCCAACATTGCCGATGTTGCAGAAAGAGTAGTGGTCTCTCGCTCCTGCCTTGACAATTCACGATCCATTCGTTGTCACGCGCAGATACCTGTACATAAGACAAAGAACAAGAACAACATATAGCAGCATAGTTTCACTCACAACTATTAGCCATTCAAAGAGGGCTAAACAAATCGTATCAAATAAACATCATAACACAATAGTGGAACCAAAAATTAGTCATGTATATTAATGAGTAGAAGGAAGAGTACAACCGATGCTTTGACATCGTGATCTCCTCCAGCGGGGTTCAAACGAAATGCATCTCAACTGTCAGTCAGGGAATTCGGATTCAAGCTCTCTTAGAATTCATCGACTCGAGCTCTCTCAACACAATATTTCTTAATCTATCTCCTCTAGTGGCTTAGCTATAGTATAATTCTCTAGTTCATCTGTTCAGCTATTTTTCTATAATGTGTTCATCTATTTAGCCGTTCAGCTATTTTTGTATAATGTGTTCAGCTATTCAGTCGTTCATCTAGCTTCTACTAAAGGAGATAGTTTCTTATATAGAGGGAAAAGAGGAGTTTGGGATCCCTACAAAGGTGGGAGGGAGTCCTATCCTTTAGGAGAGTACCAAGGGAGGTGGAAACTACTAACTAAAGGAAGGAGTCCGTGGTTGTTTCAGTTCAACCACTCCGAATGACTCATTCTTGAGGTGGTTGGAATGGAATCTGTTAGCCACCTAAAAAATTTGTTATAGCAAAAGGTGGCTAAGAATTTTTTAGCCTTCAAGGAACACATTTTATTACTAAAAATTGTTGGCTCTTGAAGAATCTTGAAGGCCTCATGCCTCTGTCCAAATCTTCTTTACTGTTTCCATTTTATACTCAGAAATTCTATTGATTTCATGAGAAAATACTACTGCAAAATCCCCTTTTCTCCCCTTCCTTCACTCAGAAACTAACCTTCATTTGTTTCCCTTTTCCTCTGTACAATTCCTATTTTTTCATGTTTCCCCTTCTTCCATCCATGAAACTCATTGTTGCATAGTTTAAAACTCCTTTTTAAACTATAGCAAGACCCCCAAAACCTTTTGAAAACCATTGAAAATCTATGAAAAAAACCCATTTCTTATTAAGGGTTTAAGCCCCATTGGGCCAAGTCTCAACGACTTCCCCACCATATGCCCATGGTGCTAAGACTAAGCGCTAACCCTTTTCGGCGCTTATCGCATCGCAAACATCCAAGTGTGCAAGTCTTTGTGCCATTACAAAAAATCCGATGCAATTAGCCTTTGCATTTAAAAACCCCCGATATTATTACCGTTCCATATAACCATAAAGCCCGCAATCCGGCACTTGAAACATTGAAAAATCCATTCCCGATCCATTTTTTCCTTTGTAAATACAAAAACCCATTTATCCAAAGTTTTGATCTAATGAGCCAAAGTCACGTGTTAAATATAAAATGGTTAGATTAAAAAGACCTGATCGCGCAATCGCATCGGGGAATTTCACAATGGGTTGATTGAAAGACCCGCATCAAAAGTTCCGATGCGATTGGGTCATATATCTAAACTCTGGCCCCCTCCTTTCTACTCCATATAAACTTTCACCCGGGACCAAGTGTTAAAGATCCCAGGCGCTCAATCACATCGCAACATTCCAATGGGTTGATTAAAAAGCCCGAGCCGAAGGCTCCGATTGCGATTAGCTCTTTATTGTATACGCCCTAAGCCCATCATGTTTCATATAACTAAAGGCCCCGCAGATGGGAACCTATCGACTTCATATGTATAAAACCCGCCCCCGAAGCCAAAAACTTCGTATAAATATTAAACTTCAGGTTTTATAAAGTTTCAAAGGGTTTCCGCCGGTTCATTCTTAAACCAATTTCCGCCATTGATCGTAAGCCAATCCAACGGCCCGTGCAAAATCGCATCGCAAGTTTCATTTGGTGCATTTGTTTTTTCCCCCGATTGGCCAAACCTCCGATTCTTTCCCCCACCATTGATCTGATCCTCAGATCAACGGCCAGCGCTTAATCACATCAGAATTTTCCATCACATGCGTTATATTTTCTTCCCCCGATCGTCCATTCCGCCGACTGATTTTCCACCGTTGATATAATCCTTAGATCAACGGCCTGTGCTCAATTGCATCACATTTTTCAATTGGCACCATTTGAGTGTTTCCCCCGATTGCGATCCTCCGATTGGATCTGGACCGTTCACGTGTCCAGATCGGACGGTCCAAGATCATTCCAATTTATTTTTTCCCCTGCTCTCCTTTTTAACCTCTTCTACGCAGATCTCCACCATTGGATGCTGCAATCCAATGGCTACACTCCTCCCATACCCTCTGAAGAAGTTTTTCCCAAAAAACACAGGATTTTATAATTATTGTTTGTATTTTGCAGGGATTAATGGTTTTCCCATTATATTAGAGAGAAAGGCCGAAGGCTAGGAATGACGATTCCCACGCCTTTGATTTATCAAAGGGAACCATTCATGGGGCTCTACTCCATGTCTCGTCATTGTTTCATGAGGCAGTGATGCCATACGAGCCCTGCATGGCCCTGCACATTGACAAGACACTATGATTTTAAATCACAATTAAAAGAGTATCAATGTTGAAGACAGAACACGGAAGAATAGAAGATTGAAGACAAATTTGAGAATTACAGCTAAGAATGATTATCAAAAGCCTAATTCCTAGAATTAAAACATGATTAAAGGAACATCATAAGTGTTTAACAGACAGAAAGGCCTCCACTGCCACATTTGAGGAAAATTGATTCCTCCCAGCTACCATAAGTGCCACCTGTGCCTCAAAGCATTCAAACAAAGGCTGAAGTTATTGATCAAACAAAGATATTCGCCTCAGCGCAGCCAGAGAGTTACTTCTGCAAGGAAACTTAATGCAAAAAATATCTGCAGAGTTACTCCAAACCTGACACAGAGCCTTAAAGTCAATAAAAGCTCCCGCCGAGCTTTAATCTTAATTATAAAACAGTTAATACAACAACACACCTATAAACATCTCCATCAAACCCCTCAAAGGCCGAGAAGTCATTAATCTATATTAATTGTCCTGAGAGATCTTTTATCAGATCTCACTTCCTCATTCTTCTATAAATACTTCTATAGAAGATGAGAAATTGTTGGTTGCAGAACTTTGAAATACATTTGAGCTTAAAATTCTAATTGTAAATAGTGTTCACTTGCCCTTGGAGATCTTCTTGTGATAGATTAGTTAGGCTAAATAGTGAAGATGATTGCTGAACTGAAACATTGTACTTGAAGACTGTAACTGGTTTGACATCAATAACAAGTTGTTTCTTGGGATCCTGGTCTATATCACTGGTGAAGTTCCCCTTTCTTTGTTATTGTTTTTCCTTCTATGTATGTCATATTGTTCACTATTCTCTGGTAAAGAACACATTTACAGAGTTAGGATTTACTGTTTACCAGTACCCTTCTCTCACTGATAAGCTTTATCTCAATGTTTTCCTCCAATTTTTTTATTTAAGAATGATTCAATACAGTTTAAGCAGTTAGGAATGTTGGCGTTCCCTCGTCCTACTATTTTCTTTAAACATTGTTCTTGAAAGTTATTTTCATCATTTGCTTATTAAAGTTAGACTAGAAAAGTGATGGTTTGCCCTGTTTCTAGTTTCTATTCTCCAAAGGCAGATTCTGAAGGTTTCTCTTGGTGTTGGCCGAAAGCAGATTAGGTTTAAAAGTACCTTACCTGATCTTAGGTTACATTTTGTTTCTCTTATGTGTTTTCTTACTTTCTGAAGGTAATTATGCGGATTACTAGATTGTTTGTTAATTAAGCTGCATTAATAAAAACTTGCCCAATAAGTTTATGGTTAGCCCTGTTCTTGGTTGGTTTTAAACAATTACTTAAGAGGCTTTTCTTGTTTGGACTGAATATAAATCCCTTGTAAAATTATTATCAGTTTCCACCCCTCCAACACTCTATTTTTTCCATTCCATAATTTTAATCTCAATGATCTTGTGATATAGATGACTTTCCTATTGGATCACTCTTGATGTTGTTGCTCAATTAAAGCCCCGATATGACTCCATAGCCCAATGGACTAAAAACCAGCGTTATATCTATATTTTTAGCCAAAGCTGTTCTTTTTGCTTGCAACTTCTCACCTTTGAAACTCTTTGCACTTAGAACTCTCCCCTCAAATAAATAATCATGCTCAACCATCCAAAAAACAAAACAAACCCTTGGCCTTCATAACTAGCCTAATATCATTACCCAAACTTCAAAGACAAATCCATCTTTGCACTTATTGGAGGGAACCCTCTCCGGATTCAGGAGGGCTAGATCCTAGAATCCCAAAGTGGTTGAAACGATGTTGTTTCTGTGATCGGACTTTGCCAATCTTGCTAATTACAGATTCCTAACAGAACCTCTACCTCTATGTTTAAAAAAAAAATCATAAAAATATTGGCGTGGGTGTCTAACTGGCATAGAGCGCCAAGTGGCACAGGCTCAATGTTAATTTTCTAGGTTGATGCGAGGATGTAACGAGCTACTCGTGTCAAGGCAAAAATAGGGATTTTCACAGCTCTGCTTAGGGAAATTTCAACAAGAAGAATTTTGCTTTCATCAAAAGGGATGCAAATATGGCATTTTCAAAGCATGGAATTATGTATTGGTCACAAAAATGACCCTCCAATGTTTGAGTTGGGGATTACAAGGACAATGAAAAAATGCTATGTAACAGATTCCCCCTAAAGTATGAAGTCCGAGAGAGAGGGAGGGGTGAAATGCTTTATGAGAACGTGTTTGAACCAAACACTGCTATCGGAAGACCTGTGATTACAAATACAACTGATATCTGTGATACATGAATCACATGGTATGGGCACAACCATCCATAATAGAGTATATAAAAACTGAGATCCAAGGTATGGACACAACCATCTAGCAGGAAGGATCAATAAATAGACTCAGGTATGGTCACAACCATCCAATCAAGAGATTCATGCAATAAGTCATAATAATCCACAAAAATCCGTAGCCTAGAGTTCATCATACAAAACCCAGGGTCTTGCGCTCCATCTCGACCCGAACAAGTACAATTTCAAGCATGTGAATGTATGAGTTGAAGTCGAACATGCAGGAAAATTGTCTGATTACCAGCCAATGATGAAAGTTTTTAATAGACGTGAGAGAAACCACCAATAATGATGATAGCCCTCAAGGTACAAAAGGTACAATCTACAGAATGTGAAAAGTGATCTGACATCGAACATTCTCAGAATCAATCCATCGAAGGCCAATGATGTGAACCTTGCGTCGAATGCGAAAAACCTGCCATTGAGGCATGCAAGCTCCAAGGTACCAGAAGGGAGTCTCTAGATCAAATTCCTGGATAATGAGTTGAAGTCGATAGGAAGTGACCTAGTTGAAAGAGGGCCATAATTTTTCCCACATCATTGACATGAGGTAGAGGAACATGATGAAAGTGGATCAGGACCAACAGGAGATCAGAGGAAGGTTGACAACTGCAGAGGAAAACTTATCTTGAACATATCAATAGCACGACACTTGATTTGGAAGTATTTGACATCAAAGGATCTGAGGTCATGATGACGTGGCAAAGAGCAGATGAGAGGTCAAAAGAAATTACCCAAACCCATGGAGGCAAAAATGACGAAATGAGATGCACCCAACCCGACATGAATGCAGACAAGTGCCATGTTCAAGGGTGACATACTGCCAGAATAACCAAAACTTGGTTCCATTTTCCCCCACCATTTCTGGCGAGTACCCCAATTATTTTTTAAAATAAGCTTGAAGGGGATAGCATATGCTTGTACTGTAAGTTTGTCCTTCGGACAAATCCAACCTAGTACATTTTATGAGCCCTAGGAAGGAGGAACTCGAAATAACATCATGGTGACGAAGTCCGATGTCATTAGGGTTTAACGAGCCTGAAAAAGGGAGAACTTGACATCTTTTCATGTTTAGAGAGTTCGAAAAGAAGGCAGAAAAGAAAACTCCAGCAGTCCCTTTTCGTAGGTAGTCTCACATATCCAAAAAGGTAGAAAATTGTGTCTGCGAGAACCTCTTAGTCGCGATAGGCTAAGGTATTCCTTTTTCGTAAATAATCTATCCCAAATCGAAAAAGGGTTAAATGTATATTGGGTAGATATCGTTTCACATCCATTTAACGAGTTCAAAACAACAAGAATCTCGGCACCTTGACAATCTTTTCAATTTTAGAGAGTCAGAAAAGAGCTGAAAGGTGACTCCAGTAGTGATTTTTTTGTGTTTTTACCGAGTCTGAAAAAGTATAAAATATAACTTGTCACTTCATCATTGTCACATGAAAACCTGTCGCTGCACAAGAGACATGTGTAAAACCTATTTTTTCAAAAATAATATAATAAAATAATCGAAAAACATGCCTTAAAACCTAATTAGGGTTGTAAAAAAGTTATTAAATGCCAAAAATGGTAAAAATAATTCTTTTCACTTTTTACCCCTTGTGGAGCAATAATTATCCATTTTACTGTGCAATCTTGTGGCGACGATAGCAGCCAATCCAATAGATCAATCGAAAATCCATCAACTCTAGGTAAGCACTAAGATCCCTCTTGTCATTTTAAGCTATATGGTATAAAAATCAAGAGAATTTCATCCTTCGATATCAAGAACTTGAGATTGATGTCTCGGACATGTACTTCATCACAGGATTAACACGGAGAGGTGCAGCACCACTCCTAACCGACATCCGGCCCGACATGGAAAAAATGACCATGGTAATAGACAGGGTATGTCGAGGAGCACAGAAGGGTTCAAGTAGTGGGAAAGTTTATATAAAAAATATCCCAGATTTTACACTACGCATGTTATTGCATACCATCACACGGGCTGCAGGATCACAAGCACCACACGAAGCAACAAAGACACAGTTGCTTCTTGTTGTGGACTGCATGGCTTTGAACATCTACAACTGGGCAGAGGCCATGACCATAAACATGAAGCACCAACTAACCAAATGCAAGAAGACCAAACTGAAACAATTTGGTTATGGATCTATCTTGGTATCATTCTTCTTGGAACGATTACAAATTTTTCAGTGACAGGAGGTCATAGTTTTGACACCACCAGCGAGAGAACCACGGATGGCTCGATGGGTAGCTCTGATGCCAAGAGCAGGGGGCAGCCAACAGATGTCCTAGAGGCCAGAATCTTTTGATTGGCTCCATTGACAATTGATTTTCGTGGACTCTGGCATAGATTTCACTGATGATCCAAACCTCCCACTCTCGGAAGGAGAAGATTGGGATGAAGATTTGGGTGAGACTCATTTTTTAAAGTTTTATGATTATTATGATTTTTTTTTTATTTATGCATGTTCTGACATTAAATCCATGTGATGTAGATGTTGGCCCAGGGAGACCTGCCGGTATGTCGCCTATAGCGAGGCAGATCCCCCACGATTTCGACCCTCAAGGTGAGGGCGACGAGGAAGATGAGATAGTGTGCAAACTGGAGGGGATCACCCGAGGAGTCTTGGATTATGCACATTTTGATGATGTTCCTCATGCCTAACAGAGACATACCATAGGGGTGCCTAGCCGAATTCACCGCTTGCTGAGGTGGCTAGTATGGGCCGTGAAATGTTATCACGAGAACCATGCTGATTAGATATCTAGGTTTATTTTATCTGCATATTTTACGAGATATGATGTCTCAGAATGTAACAAAAACATACATATATTTTTGACATTATGATGCACACAGTTGCAAACATGTGATATATATATATATCTATATATATATATATATATATATATATATATATATATATATATATATATATATATATATACATCTATTTACTTACATAGACCTTTTACATATGATGATGTTTTTACAAATTATTCAAATGTCTATCTAATACAATGTTAGCCACTGTATCAGTTAATGTGTTCATTCGTCTAGGAATATGTTGATATGTAATAAAATAAAAATGTCTTTCCAACAAACGAATACGTAAATACAATCCCAAAATGTGCGGATTTCTAACTGAATAATGATTATTGAGTTGGAGAACAACAAGTTGTGAATCTAGATTTACAAGCAACGCGTGTATGCTAAGGTTGATTGCCTCAGTTAATAGCTCAATGACAACACTATATTCAGTGACATTGTTTGTAGTTCACCCTAGAAAAATACCTTGCAGATCTATCAACTCACCAGCAAGATCATAGATTACCCAAGCTGCCGAAGAAAAATTCTTGGTACTGCAGGAAGCACCATTCGCGAAACCGACATAAGGGGTAATAGACATATGCACAATAAGCAAGACCCAATAAGTAGGAAAATTTTCACAAAGCACGCCAAACCCAAAAACATGTACAAAAATGAAAACAACACCTATGTACACCTATTACGCATGAATGACTCACGCATAATATTTTTTGAGATACAACCCATTTATGGGTTGTTCGAGAGGATGACCTTCGTAGTCAATTAGCTCATAGGCCCCATTTTGCAACACATGTTTGATGATGTAGGGTCTATTCCACATAGGTTGAAATTTTCCTACCCCCAGCTTATCACGAGCTTGGTCATACAAGAGGATGAGATCTCCTTCAACGAACGAACGAGGGGAAACTGACTCATCAAAATGAGCTTTGACCCGCTTTTTCTGTTCTTTGATAATGAGAGCAGCAAAGCGGCGAGTTTCATCCAGTATTTATAAATAAATGAGATGCTCTTCTTCTGGCTAAGTATTCGGCAGTAATTCAACAGCCAACTTGAGCGAAGGTATTTCACATTCAATCGGGAGAGTAGCTTCTAGGCCATATACCAACTGAAAAGGAGTAAACCCAGTTGCGTTCTTCACTGAGGTTCGGTAACATGAGTAACATGAGATGCCAATTTTATTTGTGGATCCCAATCGTACGTTGAAGCATTGTGAAAATAACTTTGTTCACAGCTTCAACCTGGCCATTGGCTTGAGGGTAGTACGAAAGTGAGCTATCGTGACGCATACCCAACTTATAAGTCAACTTCGCCACCATATAATGCTGAAAATGGGAACCATGATTGATAATGATGGCTTGAGGGACACCAAACCTAGCAATAATATGATTAAATATGAACTGAGCAGTTGTCTTACTATCAGCAGAAAGTGTAGGCATTGCTTCGGCCCATTTGGTGAAGTAGTCCATGGCTACGATAATATAAGCATGCCCCCCGGCCGAGTGAGGGTTACACATCATAAAATTGATGCCCCATTTCGCAAAGGGACCAACGGTAATGACAGGATGAAGAGGAAGAATATGGATGTTCTCGATGATTCCTGGTTTAATGGAAATGTCGATAGGCATCTTCTGAGTGATGTTACTCAAGTTACCTTCCGAAAAAACCTCATGGACCTGAATAGGTGTTTGAAGCGGAGGAGAAGGAACTTGAGAGGCAAAACGTTCAAGACAGGTAGACATGGCCTCGAGGCTTGGTAAACGAGGAACGATGATGACCATCATCCCATGGTAGATCGTCGAGAGACAGAGTTTACAAGATAGCCTCATCAGAAGGAAACATTTATTTCAAAGGATCCGGTGAATCAAAATCACCAAGCCAAGGGGATTGAGAATAGATGTCAAGAGTTACGCTCAAAGGAGCAGAATCAGAATCAGAATCTAATGCACCAATGAGTTCAAAATAATCAATTTCAATCGGACTCAAAGGCATCGAATCGCCGAACGAATTGATTTTTTCAAGAGAAGGGATAATCGAGGGGTCATCAGTGCGAGAAATAATATTGACCTGAACAATATTTGGTGGTGAAAGAGGAAAAACACCCATGAGGGTAGGATATTTGAAAAGGCCTGGCCTGACACTCTCATAAGGAGTAGGGATCTTGTCCATGTACGGAACATTGTTCTCAGAAGAAGAAGTGAAAAAAGAGAATTGATCAACAGTAATAATCTTTCCTTCGTGCGGAAACTTCAAAACACGAAAGAGAGTCGACGGAACACACAACATGGCATGAGTCCAATTCCAACTGAGGAGAATATTATAATTGAGTTTTGCATCAACAAATTTGACCTCGAGACTGACCATATTTCCTTCTAATGTGATCGGTAAACTAGCGAGAACACCAAGAGGTTTAGATTCTCTTCCATCAAATGCTTCAAAGACATTGGGTGATGAAGTAAGAGCTAGAGAAGCAATGGCTTTCCAACAAGTAGATGACATAACACAAGTATATTTACCCTCGTCCATGAAATCCCGGTGAATATTCAAACCATTAATACCAACGTGAATGATAAGCGCAATTTGGTGTGGGAGTCGTGGGACGAAATTCTCTAATCGAAAGCGAGCAAACTAGTATCGACAGGATCAATCCCACCTATCGTAGATAGAAAAGCTTTCCATTGTGAAGGAAAAATCTGAAGTACTTTTAACGTAGACATTATGGACGGCGCCTGAGCCAAATCTTCAACAATACTGTAATGCTGAGCAGCACAGGAATTGGGATTATATGAAGACTTACGGAGCACACCTTTGGAAGGTGGTCGCACAACGGATTCGGTGTTAGGTCGCTCAATATCAAGAAGACCAGAAATAGGAGGGGGAGGAGGACCATCATCGATCTGTTTCCCTACTACCTAATGCAAACCAGAATAATCTTTCAATCGAGTAGCAATAGAAATGGGTGCAGAACCGTTCATCATAAAAAATTGTGAACCAGATGGAGCAGAGGACTGAGGATGATCTACCATCTGAGTCTGTTGAGGGAAGGGTTCCTTAAGAATGATCGGAGCTCCTTGGGTGCCTTTGCACAATCTAATCACTTCAGACCGTCAAGGATAGTCCTTGGTAAAGTGCTCATCATCACAAATCAAACAAGGATACTTTAGTTTACGTTGAGAACTGTCAGCAGAATGAGGTTTTGGAGAATCCTATTTCGGGATATCGGCTTTTGCCTTACTGTTACCCTTCTTCTTACCTTTATAAGTGTTATATTTAGGATTGGCCTGAACAGCATTCACTTCTGTGGGTATACCAGAATTCAAATTTGACTGATAAGTTACATTATTGGAAGAAGTAGACTTCTGCTTCCCAGAGTTGGATAAAGAAGACTTCTAAGAAGTCTGCGATACGGAACCAATAATACCATCAACAGATGGATTCGTTGGCGGTTTAGAAGTTCCGGGTCGAGGAGCATCAAGCAAGATATCATATAAAGCGCTCGACTGAGAGTACACGAGATCAAGGTACTAGGCATAAGAAATGGCTTGTTCCTCGGTTACACATGCCCCCATAGCTATGTATTTGGAAATCTGATTGACAAAGGAGGTAGTGAACCAATGAGTCAGAAGTTGATCAGGTATCTCAAATTTGATCATGCGACGACGATTTCGCCACTCATGAATATGATCCAAGATATGAGTAGCTTGGTCCCGCTTCAATGAAGTGAGGAGATGCATCCCAGTCTCATAACGGATCGGTAACTGAAAGTGTGCAAGGAATGCCATGGACAAAGAATTGAAATCTTGGAAAACTCCACGAGACAGCTCAATGTACCACTTTGCAGCGGCACCAGTAAGAGTTCGCTGGAAAAGATGAAGACGAATAGAATCATCAACCCAAGAATTAGAAAAACACCATAAGTGGTATGTCATAACATGTGTTTGGAGGTCTTCACTAGGTTTACCCTCAAATTTAGGGAAATCACCAGGAATATTGGTCGGAAACGGAGGCCAATATGGATTATGAAGAATAGGATCACTCATCAACTTTGTCACATTGGGTAATTCCAACGTAGCAAGAAACGGTAATTGAGTGTTAAAAGTCATCAGAGGTCTTTGATAAGGACCTGTCTGTACATTCCACCCAGTCCAAACCAGATTCTGTCCCCATACATTCTGTCCTGAAGAATTCAGATCATAGGGATTAGAAACAGGATAATTCGGTTGATACGTGGGTTGAGGACCAAGATATTGAGTCGAAGGAAACCACTGAGGTCCTTCCTGAGTAGCATAAGGATTTTTCTGTGGAATGTAAGCATGACTTTGAGGTTGCTAATACACAGGTTGATATTGAGGTTGCTAGTACACTGGTTGATTTGAAGCTTGAGGATTTGAAGCAAAGCAGGTTGAGCAGGCTGCTTGGCAGGGTAAACAGGTAAAACTGGATGCGGAAACGAAGGAATCTGTTGGTGGGCAGGTTGC
Source organism: Pinus albicaulis (assembly GCA_034641835.2). Taxonomy (NCBI): domain Eukaryota; kingdom Viridiplantae; phylum Streptophyta; class Pinopsida; order Pinales; family Pinaceae; genus Pinus; species Pinus albicaulis. The sequence continues at coordinate 1,607,623,277 of CM076580.1, forward strand.
AACGGCTACTGAGCTGGTTGAAACGGTTGTTGAGGGCTACCAGGTTGAACTTGTGGTAAAGGTTGGCCTAATGGTTGAGACGGTCCAGGATGTCCCTAATGACCAGGTTGACCTGGAGACAGACCATAGGATTGTCCTTGTGGTTGATAAAATTTCCCCCCAAGACCAAAAGATAATCCGGGTTGAACCAGAGGTTGACCCAAGAGACAAGAGGGTTGTCCATGTTGGACCAGAGGTTTTCCTTGTAAAATTTGGCCTTGTGGACCGTATAGTTGTCCCTGTGGACCAAAATTAGGGCCCTGCTAAGCTGAAGGTTGTCCCTGAGAGGTTTTTCCTTGTAAGCCAGAGGGTTGCACAGGAAAAGTAGGTCCCAAATGAGTAACAGACTAGTAAGGATCATAACCGACTTGATAAGGATCATAAATGACCTGATAAGGATCTATAGGAGGCACATAAACTGGATTCCCACGGTCATCATAATGATGTGGATATTCATATATGGGAGTAACAACAGCATCATAGTGATGAAAACGAGGATTTATAGGAGGTGGGGGCTGTTTAGAACCCTGAGAACTCTACTGAACAGCTAACAGATATTCTTCAAACATGAGACCGTCAAGAATCACAAGAGTAGTGGAAACTGAACTAGAAGCCACACCGACTGTAGGTTGGACTGGAACATATGTAACAGTAACCGACGGATTTGATGCCGATGGTAATGGTCACTAGTACAAAATGGCTAATTAGTTACTAAAAAAATGAATTAAATTTCCACATAAACGATTATTTTTCAGTCGGTGACCAATAGCAACTAATTTACAGTATCTTATAACGCAACCAACTTTTGGTCATTTTTAGCTTAGTCATTAATTTCTTCTCCCAATTTTGTTGTCTAGTTGTATATTTGGTCGTTAATTTGGTCATTAATTTAGTCACTGATTTAGTCATTAATTTAGTCATTGATTTGATCATTAATTTAGTCATTGATTTTCTCATTGATTTGGTCATTGATTTAATCATTGATTTGGTCATTGAAAATTAATGACCAAATATACAACAAAATATATTATTATATGATCACCCGAGAAAACCAATTAATGACCATAGAAATATGACCAAAATGTTGGTTCTGTTATAAGATACTGTAAATTAACTAATAATAGTCATATATATGCAAATTTTAGTCATCATCTGAAACCAATTAATGACCGAAGAAATATGACTAAATTTTAGTCGTGTTATAAGATACTGTAAATTAGCTACTAATAGTCGTATATATGATTAATTTAGTCGTCATTTGTAGTCACAAATTTAACATTTGCAGTAGTAATTTATTCATTATATAAACAAATAATTTAGTAGTTTATATTCGTTTCATTTACTTTCATTAATAATAATTATAAATGACTAATTTAGTCATATATTCGTTTTATTTGTGTTCATCATTAATCAATATAAACTACTAATTTAGTAGTTTTAAATTGATTTTTTGTTCATTATTAATCAACATAAATTAATTTTTATGATTTAAAAAATGTCATACAATGTGCATGTTCATCTAATATGAAAACACAAAGTCGCATATTTTAATTATAATACTAAACAATACCAAGTGCAACTATAAATATTTTCAACCACATAGATTATATTATATGCAATGTTAAAGTATTATAATATGATTTTCCAACTTAATATTGGTTGGACTACAATTTACACATGAAATGGTGTTTCATCACTTCAAAACATTATCGTTGTGTTTTCAAGGCATTGCAGGTGAATTCACCAACTCTGAAGACTTGACCATTGGTCTTTATATGTGTGTCTTATGCGGGATATTAGCTCTAAGAGTATCACTGGACCAATTCTCCTCTCTCTCTCTTTTCATTTGTCGCTCCAATGTTATTGCTCCCCTCTTTTTTCAATTCATGCTTCTTACCATCAATACTAAGTTCATTTTCTGAAAACAAAAGAAGATACAATGCAAAGTGTAAAACATGAAAGACAATGAACACTAGAATATAAACTAAATTAGACTATAAATACTTTATACGACATATACCTAAACACCAGCAATGTCAAAGCCATTTTTCCCCATACAAGTAAGAAACTCGAACAAATTTTCTTCATTGGGTGATAATTGCCACTATAATGTGGCCAGATAACCTATATAAAAAAAGAAAATAAAACATCACCATATATAGAAAAGAACACCTTAGTAACTTAGTATTCAACTTTCAAGGAAAGCTTAGGAACAATCATGTCAACTAATTTATATGCTAAAAAACTCAAGTTGTAGATAACTTGTGAAAACAAATAATCTAAGGTGTGATGTTTAATCCTTGTCGTTTTATTCACAACAACATTTCATTTTCTAACGCATGAACTTAGTCAATTGTATAAACAACATGTACTCAAATAACAACATGAAAGTAACTTTTTCTTATAGTCATGAAAATATTTTAACACAAAATAGCTATAACGATTCCAATCAATATAGTGTAATACTAATTTCATCTTCAAGCTTTGGTTGTTATTTAAATGGACACGGTACTAAGTATTTTCAATTTCATAGTTAAAACACAAAACAAAATCAAAAGAAACGTCCAAAATACAATCAAACCAATGTCGTGTCTGGCATTCCTAAAAAAATTTCTTCCCCAAAATAACCATGAGGTGAAATAATCAAAACATTAAAACCATAGGAATTCCTACAAGAAACATTTCCAAATTCGATGGCTTGGGTGTCTAAGCAATCTCTAACAGTGAATGAACCATATCCGAGATGTGATATGCATCGTCTCCCCATCCTTTTTCTAATCACATTTCCTGTAACCTACCCACAGCATTGTCAAGTAACAATCAAACAAAGAAATTGACATTTGTTTTTATCTTTTATATCTATAAAATTTGAACCTGATTTGTTTCATGAACATATTAATTCATATTTAAAGCCTTCCTGACATATGAGAAAGAATCAATCAAATAGGGCATCACAAAAATCAACCTCAAGGAGGTCCTCAAACAATTTCTACAATATCAATATTTTTCTTGTTGTGATATCTTCGGTAGAAAAAAGAAAATATCTACAAAAGAAAAATGCGTATATTACTTATGGTCAAACTTTGTATATGGTGTATTCTTAAGCAGTTTTTTAAGATGTTGCTCCACCTTTACTAAAGTGAATTGTAGCTTGGTTAAACTGTGTATCCTTTCATTCAACATCAATTTCTGCAAGATAAATGTCATACATTATTCTTTCCCATTTCTCAACATGATACATATGATAAGTTGAAATTCGCATAAAACCAAGAGTAAGCCCTTTTCTAAGCAAAACAAACAAACAAACAATGTCTCTAATAAAACTTCATTATAATATTAGAAAATGAAAGGAGAGTGGATGATTTTTGTTGTTTGACTATGCCTACTTTTTTTATGAAAGTGCTAGAGCTTCAAGAACCAAAAAATGTGAGGGAAGTCGCAAATGTGAAAAAAATTATGTTGACCTAATTTGTAGACTTCTTCAAAATGATGTGAATGATGCCATTTTCGGATGTGGTAAATCTCATAATAAGAAATGGCATGTATTCAAATAAATTACATTGCAATGACTACCATGGGCCTCCACAAGTTATAGGTCCTCAGTATGTTAATCTTGATGATGAAAGAGAGATGGCAACGATAACTATGGGTGGTCCTAGTTTGTATGGTGGATATCTTCAAACCAAGGTCATCAACTTAATGAACCTAGGTTCTGACATGGTAAACCTAGATTTGGCCTTCACCCAATTTCATTCCATCATACTTTTTCAAGACTCAAGGGGACATAACGGTCCTTCAGCTTATAATAGGGTTGCTTTTGAGGTTATAAATAAAGCTTACCCAAATCAAATGGATTTTTGGGCTCCAAGAGATATGGATAATTTAAATGATAACAATTATATGTTTTTTTCCCAAGATTCAAATGTAAGGATACATTTTGTGGATTTTACTAATAAATAGAATGAGAGAAATAATCCAAGAGGAGAATCTACTGGTCATTGTGATTAAAGAAATACTCATAGATAATAAGACTATTTAGGTTCAAATCAAAGATGGTGTTGAATCTTGTATTTCCTCAATTGTTGGTAGTTTTTAAGGTAGGAATTTTAGTTCTTCAAGGGTGGGGTCCTTCAACATAATTTCATCTACCTTGGTCATATCACCCAAAAGCAAAACATAATCAACAAAGAGTAAATATGTCAAGTTTAAGGCAAATCCTATTTGTATAGTTGTCAAGCTTATAGGTCTTTTCTACTCTGTTATAACTCTGTTGAGACCACCTACTCTACAGTGAAAAATGGCAGATGAGACATTAGTCATACCTACCCATGGTCTCTTGTAGGCATGATAGAAGAATAGGCTGAGCCATTAATTATAATTGCACATATATTGAGGAAAGACAATTCATTAGCTAGTTAACCAATTGCACATGGAACCCTATATGGATGAGTAGCCCTAAATAAATCCAATTTTCTCTATCATATGCCTTGGAAAGACAAACTAAAATTGCTTGTAATTTTTTGGTTTCATGTTATAAATTCCTTCTTGGGAAAATCCTATTTCGTAATGGATTTTTTTCCCAGGAAGGATGCAAAATTGTTCTAATGACATGGAATCAACTTAATGGATTTTAACCCTGCATGACCAAGGAACTCAGGAGCCTTGGGCGCATCCATAGTAGCATCCTCCAATGAAAATAGAACAGTCTCCAACCTAGAAACATCAAAATTCTATATAGTTATAATTCATAATCGCAAATGACCATATACTCTAGCAGTACTTAAATAAATTCGAACTTGAATAAGAACAAACACAAAATTTCATATTACCCTTTAGTAAGTTGTCCTTGATTTAGCAAGATAGGCTCAGACTTGCATAAATGTGTAAGTAGATTCCACAAAATATCAATTTCAACATCTTTCCTAGAAAAAGAATCTAATATCCAAAGTGAAACCATAGTTGAATGGAACAATGGTGCTTTAAGGTCATCCACACAAAAAGTTGCCTCCTTCAAATCTCTCACACTAGATGGTATTCCATGCAAAATTAAGAAAAATCCAGGGAAACCTTTCGAATTCTCTAAAAGAAATAATGAAAATGCATGGAAAATTTGTAAAGGAATGCACTTGTAATATTCTTTGATTGCCATTTCAGCCTTTTTCCTAAGTTGAAACTCAATGAGTTGTGAACTCAAAGTTATTTGAGAAGAATGTTCTTACAATTGAAATTCATAATTTTCAATCTTCCCACGTCTGTCACTTGATGAGTATGAACTCTTAAACTCTCTTATTTGATTATCCAAAACATTTCTTTCCTAGACACATTATTTTTCAAATAAAGGCTTTTCTGCATCATAAGTCCTTGTCAAAATTTAATCCCTCATACCAACTGGCATCCAGTCATAACTACAACCGGAAATCGGACCTGCACCTGTTCGTCTATTACTCAGGATGTGAATGGTGGAATATATGCTAGAGCACTCTTAGCATATGGTAGAGGTTGAGCCCTCCCTCTTATTCCCTTGTCAAGACCTCCCTTGGGACCAAGATTCAAGTGGCCATCATCAAAAGCTTTATGTGTTGAAGGGGTTGGCATAGAATGATTTTCAAATTGATCCCTATCCACAATCTGAGAATATTGACTGGTGAATCCATATTCACGTGGTCCCACATGGGGTTGTGGCCCTTTAATCCCACCCATATGTGGAAGTGAACCCGTCTGTGCATCTGCCATGTAAGGTGGCATCATAGGTCCTCTCACACCATGATCAAGTGGTGTCACAAGTCTTCGACCTGAATGTCCCATGTTGGTACCTCGAGAGCGTCCTCCATATCCATGTAGTTATTGTACAACATCCCGATGCACTTCCTCTATTTTCTTGGGGCCCTCAACTTTCTTCCTTTGTTTCCATCCAGTCCTCCTCGGATCAATCAGATCCTTCAACATGAACCTCAGCCTAGAGGGAAACCCTTGGTTATTGGACATTTTTGTCATCCTATTTTAGTAAGCATCAATATGTTCCTTGGCCTATCATATGACCAATAGTGCTCATCAGTTTGCACAAAGCTTCAACATTTTCCTCGTCTGGATGTTGAAATTCACCAATTAATATCTTGATGCATGCATGCATAATTCTTTCGGTCAGTATACTTTCTTTATAAATCTCACCAATAAACGTTATATTTCCTAGCATTGGTCGTCGTGTTGCAACCTTCTTCTCCTGTCTTTCTTCTGCTGAAAGTATTTTTTCACCATGCTCTTCTGCTTTCTCAGCCTCTGCCTCTTCTCTTTCATATTTTTCAAATTATGTCTGACATTTGTTCAAAAGAACTCACTTGAAAACAACCTTCTCATTATGTTCATAAAATTATGGTATTCCTACAGCAAGCTAAAAACTGAATTTTGCATACATTTCACAAAAAATAAGCTCCATCAAGGCTTTGTCAAATATTTGAGATATTATACCATGAAGACATGATGCCAATTCAATGTTCACTTCTTTGACCTGCTCAAAAATTTTCTCAAAGTTTTGGGGCGTTAATTTATTAAGGATGGATTTAATTTATCTTTGTTTCAATTGATCCTCATCAGAAACCTTGCCCACTTCATATCGGTTCTCTAATATATGAATTTTGGGCAGAGAAGGCTATGGAGGAGGAACCAAACCCTTCTGCGAACCAAAAGCACGCAGCCACCTATCAGGATCAGAATTATTTCTCACTAGTCCAACTTATGGAAATGGTGCTTGCACATAAGGCCCTCCAGGAAGGATGACATTCATACTCATTTGTGTTGCATAGGTATTTCTTGAAACGCCAATATTATAACCTTGGCCAGGTTGAAACACAGAAGAGGAACCACTAAGATCTACATCCATCCGCATATCACAACCATCAACAAAATCATCCACTGGCTTGGCCCATCTATCATCGTCCAAACTGGACATATTGCTCCCACGATGTTCAAATAGATAATTCCCACTCAGCTGCCTGTCAAGTCCTCTTGCAGTGCTTATTAATCCATCAGCCTCTCCTACATGACTCGCAAGTGCTTGGGAATTTCCAAGTAATTCAATAATGTCTGGAAAATTTTCAAAATGATTTGGTAGATCTTTGCACTGATCCTTGATTGTCAACAAAAAATATCTGGAGTACTTTTTGTCTCCTGAAAATTCAAAAACTAAAATAGCTACTTGATTCATAGGATTTGAAAGCTCGACTGCATCTTCCCAATCATCCACTGCTTTCATGACTTGCTTTTCAGGCTCTTTTGAAGAAGTCTTACTCTTGACAACATCAGTTACTATTTTGGATGGTTTTGGAAGGTTCACATCTTCCTCATTCTCCTCTTGAACCTTATAAATATTATATAAATCCCAGTGAGAGCTACAACATTTGCCTTACTGGAAAAACCATTCTTTTTCTTCTACTTGTTGACAACTTCTACCTTGGAAACATCACCAATATTTGCAACACTATTCTTCACAAAAACATTGGAAAACTTTTATTCTCCTTTTCTGTAAATCTAGCTACTAAATCCCGCTTGCCTTCACTTCCAACAAGAAAATATGACACCTGAAGTTGAGGAGACATTTCACAAATATCACTATTAGTGGTGGATACTTGACCCTTATCTTGTGTGTCAATTGCCTTCACATTAGCAATTGAACCTTCCCCAAGTACTTTGGGACTATCATGGTTAACCCTACCTTTGTTTCTGCATCCAAAAGATTGTTTGCAGTCAACAAATTTGTTACCAGACAGAAAACCTGGTTTTTCCTCCAAAATAGCCATATCATCTTCAGGGAGGACTGATGAAGCTTCTGATTGTAATTCCCATTCAGACACCTTGCTTGTATTTTTTGTTGACTGCTCATATACAACTAACACTTCACCCTTTTTCTCTTTGAGAATATTTTGATCAACAACCATTGTTCCATTGTCATGTGTAGCCAGTTGAGATGCCAATCTACTCTCATCCATTGATTTTTCTCTCCCCAGCATGCAAACTAGCTTTTTATTTTCCAATGATGGAATTGGAAAAATAAGTCTGCTCTTTTTTTATGTCAACATCAAGTGAACTTGACAACTTAGATGGGGAATCAAAAACTAAAATAGTCCCATGCTCAATATGGAGAACATTTCCAAGATCTTGCTTCTCTCCAATTACAGAATTAGCAAAATTATTGTTGCAGTTGTCCAGCATTATCGCTTGTTGATTCAGATTGTTTATTCTTCAAATTTCTAAGTTTTGAATATGATTTAATGCCATTCTCACTGCATGTTTGGCTCTTCAATGTTCCTACAAGAACATTATTGTTATCAAACTTCTTATCTTCTGCTACTTTCTTTACTACTCCAACATCCTTTGTAGAAAACTCTATAACTAGCCTAGAAGTTTATGTTTTTCCTTCATATCCCTCACCAGAGCTTCCCAAAGATGAGGACATATCAGCAATGATCAATTCACTCACAGATTCTAAATCTTGTAAAGGTTCCAAGGTTCCCCTGGAAATATCCCTTTCGGTGATCTCATCTATAGATTATGAAACTCCTGATATCCTTAACGAGGGAGTGTCCAAAACATTAACCATGTTTCCTGATGAATTCTTTGGCAATAGTATATTTTCACATTTTGTGGGATTGCTAAATGAACCACAAGGGTGGGCTTCGAAATTAGGCTCTGGTAGTGAAGAATGTGGAACTGTTTCTATAGCTAGATCATAATTAGCCCCTCCATCAATAGCTTTAATTGTCTTATGTAGGGTTGTCATTAAAGGAGTTTTTGAGGTAGATGATGAAGTCTCACTCAAAAGTAACTCCTCCACCTGCCTGTGAGAACCACTAAGTTTAGACTCCTATGAAACCACCTCTCCTTTTGACTCCCTTTCCATATTTGAAGAGCTTCCTACCAATGACACATGTTGCATCTGCTGCTTTTTAGGCTTGTGCTTAGATTTTGTCATCTTATTTGAACATTCATTTGTTGAAATACCTGTTTGTTTTTTAGATATTTTTTCTGTTTTTTACTAGTAAGATGATCTAATCCAGAATCAAGTGCAGAAACTACAGAACAATTTGAAACTGTACCATCTGAGAGATCACATGTTGTCACAGTAGGCATGTTCACTGGTGATATTTTAACTCCATATTATTTATCTATAGTCAATACTTCAGATGGGGGACTGATGGAAAACTGTAAACTACAATTATCTTCATTGTTGAAAAATGCAACTACAAGAGAACTTGATTGATTTCCAAGAGATTCTGGCAAGGAGTTTGTCTTTCCATCCATAACTTGAATTGGAGCCATAGTGGTTTTTGAAGCCTGTGGGAATGGTTTCAATATATCCAACATCTCACTGGAATGGATTGTAGCCAGTTTATTTTGTCTTGTTAATGGGCGTGAATCATTTGATATGCTGGTTTTTGTCTTTAAAGGTTGATGAAAAGTAGATGAAATGTTACCATATAACCCAACTAGCATCGATGAGTAGAAATTCATTGGGCATGAACCACTTAAAGAAACAGAACCTAAAAGTGGAGGTTTGTATGTAGGTAGTCCTACTAATGGAGGAATGGAATCTTTAATTGATGACACAACATCAAAGATCAAAGAAATGAAATAAAATCATTGTGGAAAGAAATATGAAAACCTTGCTCATATTTTGCATATCAAATATGCTCCAAGTATGGACACAAACATGAGAGTTGAATTTTCAACTCTCTAGGCTCTTGTTAATGTGATCAACCAAAAAGATGTCAAAAAACTAAATATTTTGGGGGATTCAAAACTTGTTGTGGATTGAGTCTGCGACAAAGTCAACATATTGGCCCCTCATTTGGCTCACATTTTCCAAAGTATCAAACAAGTATACAACAAGTTGGATTGGTTCTCTTGTGGCCATATATACAATGAACTCAATACCCTAGCAGACAAGCACTCCAAGGAGGCTCTCCAACTTATTCCACAAGTGCTAGAAAACCAAGAGTATACGAATAATAATTTTGAGGGGGCTGTTGCCTTCCATATCTAGTTTTTTGTCTCACTTATTGCTATATTTTGTGATTATATAAGTAAACAATCCAATGATATTATCTGAAAAGTGATAGAGATTTTTTTTTGCTTTTAAAAGCTCACACAATATATAATTGGAACAAAATTTTATTACTAGAAATCATTCAATTACTTCTACATACCACTAAAAGTGGAAAAAGCTCTATAACCTTTGATCACCTTGAACATCAAGTAACTAAGAACCTCGACAATGGGATTCTAATAACATTGGCAAAGATCCAAAATTGACAAAGCACAATTTAATGAGTATTTATTAGTCAAAATTACCATGTGGATCAACTACTCATGTCAAAATGATGGTATATTGGATTAGGTATGGGTTGCACTTTCATTTGAAAGAGTGAACACAACATGGATAAAGAACATTGACTACATTAGGAACCTCAACAATGGGGTTCTAATAACATGGCCAAAGATCCAAAATTGACATAGTACAATTTAATTAGCATTGATTAGTCAAAAGTACAATGTGGATCAATGACTCGTGTCGAAATGATGGTATATTGGACTAGGCGAGGGTTGAAATGGCATTGGAAAGAGTGAACACAACGTGAATAAAGAGTCACTTGGAGAAGGAATACACAGAATCGCAGTCTTGGTTTCATGTATATGGATGGTCAAACAAGCAAGTAGAATCATTTGGGACACCATAAAAATTGGCAACTCATTTTTTCTAAGAGACATCCAAAACCGCATCTTTTTACAGGGAAAAGCTTAAAATCCTCCTTTTGGAAAATGCATCCTTCACATTCAAGAAAATTTTCCATCTAAATTTCCCATAGATATATGTAGAGAAATGTTTCTTCAATCATCCCAAAAAAGGGAAAAATAAAAAACCCTTTTGGGGAAATGCATTTCCCTCTATGTTTCACCGCATTTCCCAAAAGAGATGTGTGGAAAAATGTTTCTTGGAGCATCCTACAAGAAAAAGACACCTTGGGAACATGGGAAACATGGAGGGGACCCCTCCCACCCTAAGGGACATATCCCCATAGAACAGTGGTTTTTTCATTCATTTAGTGGCATTTTTGAGTCATCATTGCTCATTTGTTTAGGAATACAAAGTTTATCATATAATGCTATGTTGAATGGTAAGCACATGTTAAAGCCCTATAACAAGAGGAGTTGTTTCGGATAGAATCAAAGCCAAGGCTTGACAATTGGGACTAAACTTTCATAGTTTCAATATAAGCATGTGGACAACAACACAGTGGAAATTCATTATAATAAAAAGACCTTACAAAACCATATTTTCTTGATGATCATAGAGGCTTTGGTATTTCACTTGCACTAATCATAGCATATATTGTCATCTATCGGTAAGGTAAATCTATATGACCTCATATATATACTACCTTTGAAAGATTATTTTTATATTAACAATCAAAGAACTTCTATAACAATTATTGTTGACTAGTGTAAAATCATAGCTTTGAAAGAATGGAAAGGTGCTATGGGCTATATCTAAGTTGCAGAAATCAAGAATTGAATAAGTAGGAAGTTATGTTAGCCTAAATCATGGTGTAAACTGACCAGTATTTAACTTTTTTCCACTTCATACCGTCACACTAGTGTATTTGTAGCAAAAAATTAGTACTGCTGAAGGTATAACTACAGAAATGTAAAAGAAAATATCCACGGTGCAAAATTTTCAGTTTGAACCATAGATATAAACTTAAAACAAATTTTGGATAAGAGGTAAATACTTGTTCAAATGCTAAGCAAACTGTAATGCTGATCAAATATCATTTGACGAAAATTCTATGCCTACAATCAACTGCATTGGCATGCCTTGAGGAAAAATTATTTCATCCATCTCTTTCTTGTCTTTGCATTTCTTCTTCTTCAAATTTACTTTTGCTTTAGCAACCTTTAACTGAAAATCAAATACAGAAATAGGCTCATCATTGATCCCCTTGATAAAATCTTTCTTTCCAAGTTTGTCTATATTGTCTTATTTTCTTTTCTTTGTTTGCTTCACAACGACCTTTAAAACATGTTAGCTTTCTGTTGGCATCATATTTCCAGCTTTACAATTAATTTCAGAGGAATGAATTTTGTTTGATTTTGGGTTTATTTTAGGCCATTTTTTCCCCTCTAGAGGCCCCGTGATTTTATGAATAGCCAAAAAAAATTGTGCGTCTTTACAGGGAAATCCAAGAACTGGATTGAAGGCCAGAATGGGCTAGCTAATGTAAATTAGGCCAAGAGGGCCTTTGAACCATGTGTAAATATATATTTTTCAGTAATTGAATTCTTTTCAATTTTGTGTGGAGATTGACTGAACTTGCATAAGCAAAAGAATTTGCTTTGTTTGGACTTGTGCAGGATCATAAACCTATTATTGTAGCTTTATGTGGTAGGACTTGTAAATGGAAGATATCACTATTGTGTTGAGTAAGAAAAGTTGCTTGTGGAAGGATGAGCGCAAGAAAAAATGATTTAATTTGAATCTTAAGATAAAATTGATCTTATTCACTGACCTACGTATGGACTGATTTCTAGATGCATTTGTTTATGCCCAGTTTATGGTTAGATAATTGTTGAAATGTTCTCAGCCTGGGGTGTGGAAAATCTATTGAGGCTATGAGCGTAAAACTATTATGCATGGAGTGATCCTAATCCTGGAAAACATTGGAGTGATGCTCAAGAATGTTGCTAAGCGTTTGCTGTGTGCATTGTGAAATATTATCAGTTATTTCCTGTATTTATAACACCCAATGAGGAGCACATACCTCCCTATATGTGAAGATAACGCATAGCATTGCTATACTAGCAATGTGACATGTCACAATGGTACCTCCATAATACAGATGACCATATAGCAAATCTTTGTGGTTACAAAAATTCATAAATTGATATCTCCCAAAAGAAAAGAAAATATTCCTGAATTTTTCCTGGTAGACTTTGCTTAGTAATACCACAATTGATAATATTTGACCTAGAAACACTGGACCTAGCAGAAGAATATGGATATCAAAGGTACATCCACATCATTTCCATCATCATCTTCACAAGCAACAACAATGTCAAAATGGTGACGATCAGGAGGAATCTTTAGCTTTGCTATGTCTCTTGCGAGGTCAAGAAATTTTCTATTCAATCGTTCTTTATGCTTAGGAAATATACAATTATACATCAAGATTTTCCCACATGATATACAGTAGGCACTTAGGCCTTTATCTTGGAACCAGTCTAACAATTCTCGAAAAGTCAGATTCCCAACAATGACCCATCAATCCCAGACAGATAAGCTTATATTTCCATCTTTGGAGGGACAGGTTCTGCCATAGAGAAAAGAGGGAGGGCTAGGTTTGCAAAAGTGTTGTGATACTTCTCAACTTTGTGGTTTGATATAACCTTATAATGTTATAAACACACTAGACCAGTGGCCATTGCATTTGTAGTGGAAATTGTGGGAATTATTCTCCTGGCTATGAATTTATCTTTCAGCTTGTCCACTTCAGGTATACTATAGTTCCTCACACGCATATTTGCAAAACCAGCTATAAGATCCATGTGAAAATTTGTATCATCTACAAACTGAATAGGACTCATACGAAATCCTGATGACAGATTTCTAACCCCACTTTCTAGTGTTCTAATTAGATTATCAATCATTGCACTGTCATCAATTGTCGATGGATGCATGTTTAGCCTTCTCATCTATCACAATATTCACACCCTGCTTTGGCTTAAAATCTAAAATTTGCACTTTATCAACTGCCTCTGTGAACTTCTTTGAATTGGAGGCCCATTCAGGAATGGGAATTCCATATGTATTAGCTCGTAAAATTGATGTTGCAGCTATTAAGGACATGTGACTAGGATCATTGGAATTAAATTCTAGGGGCTTTGGAAAATTCTTTGGAGCAGACCAAAGTGGTGCACCTCCACTTGTTGTTGCATTCTCAGGGAATGTGTAGGTAAGTTGCTTCACCCGATTTGAAAAATAGTCCTCAAAATTTCTTCTTGCCCAAGATACACAATCTTCAAATGTTTCACATCTCTCTGAAACCAAACACTCAACAACACACTCCAGAAGTTCTCGAGATTGAGAATCTCCTGCTAACTTCATTGCTACTTTATATTCTTCTGGTTTCATGAGAAAGGCATTTGCTTCAGCTGGAGTTTTCTCTAATAAACCCTCAAATTCTGACCTTGCCCATGTTAGACAATGTTCAATATTATGTGGAAATGAGTGAACTGTGCACATGGGTGCCTGCTTTTCTGGGGTATCTCGTGATGCTCCATAGTTGTCCGTTAAGTGAGGAATAACCATTTGAGTATTGCACTTTGTTCCCATAATTCCAGACTCTAGCAAAGGCTTCTGGAAGTAGACACACCTAGAATCTACATAAAGCCTGGCATTGACATTGTCCAAAGCATTTAAGACAACTTCAAGGTTTTCCCAGAAAGAATCATCAAAAAAAATTTCTGTATCTGGACTCACACGATTTTGCAATGCTTCAATCTTAAGATGTGGATTGATTGCAATTGTTGCTGATGCAGCCACTGTTGAATTTGCCTGCCCAATATTCCAATATCGGGAGAGGAACTGTCTACTCAGATTACTCTTCTCAATGACACCGTCATCTGTTATAGTTAGTTTTCCATGGCTTCCAGAAGAGGCTCCCATGAGAGCTAAATTTTTTAGAAGTTCACATCCCAGAGCACTAGCACTAACAATGAACAACTTTGCATCCTCCAACTTTTTCTGCATTTTTTTCCAAATACAGATATTTGGCATCATACCGACAGTTCAAGGGTGCAACATCCTCTGGCTGAAGGGTTTCTGGAGGAATGGATTCCAATGAATCAAAATAAAAGAACTGGAAAAGCAGATGAAACTTCCTAGAAGATGCTTTCACAACCTCCTATGCAACAAGCCCACCAAACATAGCTGCCATTGGATTTAACACTACACGAGAACCACTTGCAAAATGCTTCAATACATTTTCATCAATGGCATCCAACTTCTGATCACCTGACAAGTTGTCATTCAAAGCCTTTGTCAAGTAAATAAATCTATCGGCATCCTCCTCAGAAGCAGCAAGAGGGAAACGCCCAAACTCATGAACAAATTTATTAAAATCTTGAAAAGCCAAATGTAGAAGTGGAGGGCAGTCAAATTTTAAAAAATCACTCAAAAGGAATTCACAAGGATTTTGCAGTGCTTCACTTAGCCACTTAAAGTTTAATACCTTTGGTTGCTTTACCTAGGTGAAAATACCACCTTTCTCATAGGCTCCAAAGTTAGTTGTGTCCTCCTCTAAAAGGAAAGAATCTGGTCTTGCATTCTTTACCTTTCTTATATGGGAGGCAGCGAACCTTCAATGGAGATGCCTCTGTGGTCTAGATAGTTGGATAATCTTGCAGTAAATTGACATCCACTTCCATTAACGATGAATAAATTACGCATCGGGTGATTTGATCAATAGAACTAGATTTTAAAGCCATGGATTAGTATTTTACCTATGACATTTCTTTATCTAAATAGTTTTTATCTTCGTCAGATCCTTTATCGCATTTACGATTGTAAAAGAAAAAGCAAGCTATGAAATTGGAAATAGAGGGACTTAATGAAATTCCCCCTTTCTGGTGAATTTACGACTTCGTACAGGACCTGGGAAATACAATTAGCAAAACTGGTTTGAACAAATATTGTAACCGATTTGGCTAAAAAGGCACGACTCTGGTGGTTTTTAATTTTAGTTTTATATTACAAAAAAGGGATTTGGTGGATCATCAGTTGGAAATAAGGGAGCTTTAGCAAATTAAAAAAGGGGATCTGGTAATAACCAAGGTAACAATAACCAACAAAACAATGAATAACAACACACACATAAGAGGAAAACGAGACAATATTACAGAAGAGGGATACATGAACTTACATTTGGGAAAACCAGCTTCGTGCAACAGAAAAAGCATAGTTTATTGCTCACACCTGCAACTACTTCCCTTCCAGTCTTCGGATCTAAATCAAATTTTATAACAGACACCTAAGTCGAATTCCAACACCTGATTCATAAATTATGATATATCAGAACAAACCTCAACATCCATAGTCTATGGGGTGACCGTGCGAATCCTTGCCATTAACTGCAAAATATTTACCCTCATCACTCGATTTGTTTAGATTTATCAAATGAGAGTAACCAAATTGTGTTAAGATGAGAGATTTCAGTAACACCGGAAAGGAATTGCAGTAAGGCAGTTGGAAGAACAAGACCCAAAACAAAAGCCCTAATCACTAACCGAGCACGAGATGACCAAAACAAAGTGATGTGTTTTGGGCGGGAGAAAAAGGTTATGAGGTCTAAAATTTGAACGCTCTCTCCCTCCATTTTTCCAAGCATTATTTTTAATATTATGTCCTCTAAATATCATTTTTAATATAATATCCATTGTTGTTTTGATGGATGTTGAGCACACTCCATGATTTCTTGTAATGTCAACAATTGATTTAAAAGGAAGCTTTAAAAATCAATTCAATTTTATTTTAATAAATTTATTTTAAAAATATTGATGATGAACCACACAATGAGTGGTTTGAAAGGTGTTTTATCTTAAAAAAAAATTATGTGATTTACTTAGAAGAGTTTTTAAAGAAATTAATTAATTAATTATTAAAATAAAATTGAGATAAAATAGTAAATTTAGGAGAGGTTTTTGTAACCCATGGTTTTGCTCATGGTATTCCACTTTGCCAACAAGGGGGAATTAACCCGATCGTAGGTCCCAAATATACCTGCTCTTGTTTGGAATGGCTAATCCCAACGGGTTTTAAGGATTGTTATAAGGGTCAGGGGAATAATGAGTTAGTAGTTAAGGGATTAAATATTAGGGGCTTAGGGCTTAGGGGAATAGGGACTTAGGGGTTAGAGGTTTAGGGTTTAGGGTTAGGGTAATAATGAGTTAGTGGTTAAGGGGTTAGGGATTGGGGGCTTAGGGGTTAGGGGAATAATGAGTTAGTGGTTAAGGGATTAGGGATTGGGGTTAGGGGAATAATGTGTTAGTGGTTAAGGGGTTATGGATTGGGGATTTATGGGTTAGGGGTGAGGGGTTAATGGGTTATGGGTTAAGCATTAATAGTTTAGGGGTTAAGGGGTTAAGGGGTTAGGGGTTTAGGTGTTAGTGGTTTATGGGTTTAAGGGTTTAGAGGTTTATGTTTTAGGGGGTTAAATGGGTTAGGTTTTTAGGGCTTTAGGGGTTAAATGGGTTAGGGGTTGGGAATTAGGGTTTAAGGGTTAAGGGTTTAGAGGTTTAAGGTTTAGGGAGTTAAATGGGTTAGGGGTTTAGGGGTATAGGGGGTTAAATGGGTTAGGGGTTGGTAATTAGGGGTTAAGGGGTTAGGCGTTAAGGGGTTATACATTTAGGGTTTAGGGGGTTAAATGGGTTAGGGGTTTAGAGTTTTAGGGGGTTAGGGGATTTAACAGTTAAGGATTTTAGGAGTTAGGGGTCATTAGGGGTTAATGGGGTTAGGGTTTAGGGGGTTAAATGGGTTAGGTTTTTAGGGTTTTAGGGGGTTAAAAGGGTTAGGGGTTGGGAATTTGGGTTTAAGGGGTTAGGGGTTGGGGTTAGGGGATTTAGAAATTAAGGATTTTATGGGTTAGGGGTTAAGGAGTTACAGTTTAAAGGGTTAGAGGTTTAGGGTTTAGTGGGTTAAATGGGTTAGGGTTTAGAGGTTTAGGAGGTTAGGGGATTTAGCAGTTAAGGATTTTAGGGGGTTAAATGGGTTAGGGTTAGGGAATTAGGGTTTAAGGTATTAGGGTTAAGGGTTTAGATGTTTAGGGTTTAGGGGGTTAAATGGGTTAGGGGTCTAAGGGTTTAGGGATTAAATGGGTTAAGGGTTAAGGGTTAAGGGGTAAGGGGTTAAGGGTTTAGAGGTTTAGGGGTTAAATGGGTTAGGGGTTTAGAGGTTTACAGTTTAGGGGGTTAAATGGGTTAGGGGTTTAGGGGTATAGGGGGTTAAATGGGTTAGGGGTTGGGAATTAGGGTTTAAGGGGTTAGGGGTTAAGGGGTTAGAGGTTTAGGGTTTAGGGGGTTAAATGGGTTAGGGGTTTAGAGGTTTAAGGGGTTAGGGGATTTAGAAATTAAGGATTTTAGGGGCTAGGGGTTAGGGATTAATGGGGTTAGGGTTTAGGGGGTTAAATGGGTTAACGTTTTAAGGTTTTAGGGGGTTAAATGTGTTAGGGGTCGAGAATTACGGTTTAAGGGGTTAGGCGTTAAGGGTTTAGGGGGTTAAATGGGTTAGGGGTTTAGGGGTTTAGAGGGTTAAATGGGTTAGGAGTTAAGGGTTTAGCGTTTAGGGGTTAAGGGTTTAGAGGTTTAGGTTTTAGGGGTTAAGTGGGTTAGGGGTTTAGAGGTTTAGGGGGTGAAATGGGTTAGGGGTTCAGATGATAGTTTCGATGGTATCTGTTTATGCACAATAGTTGCTTATTATTTGTGTCTCAGTGTAACAATTTTGTAGGTACTGTTACTTATTTCCATGTCTTCTCTATTTATTAATTTATAGTATTTGTTAGCCATTGCTTTACATTTATTGATGAAAATGTCTATTGAAATTAAACCAAATGTATGTTCAATCTCCAGCTTCAAACTTAGCCACAGTGTTGTCACACATTAATTTAAGTCAAGAGAATGGCCATCTAATGAAGTCTCAATAACCACAGTGCACCTCATGACTGCTATAGAAAAGCTTAAGTTCGAGTGTCCCACATTCATGAGAAATTTGGCTCTTATTCTCTTGCTCCACCTGACATTGGGGAAGAGAGAGGGACGTAGGAGAGAAAGGGAGAGAGAATAAGGACGAGAGATAGGACTTAAGAGAGAGCAACCAATATCATAGAAGAAAGAATATGTGACCAAATTACTCTATAGGGAGATGGGAGATAGGGGCACCCTACCTACCTAACTAAATGTCTAAACCAAATGTTGTGTAATCGTCTGTAATGGTGGTCGATTATATGAGGAGAGGATTTTACGAGGAGGCACTGGATTTTTAATGTGATATGAAAAAAACAAGTACTGAACCAAACCATTTCACATTCACTAATGTTATGTTTGCATGTGCTAATTTGGTAAATTTGGAACATGGAAAAGGAGTATTGTTTTGTGATCACCTCCCACGAGGATTCACCAATTGTGAGAACACAATGCTTGTTGTTTCATCTTCTAAATCATCATCACTTCCACCAACATCTTATCCAATAACGCTAGTGTTGGTCGCTTTAATTGTTTTCACAATTCAAGCTCCACATAAATTGTCAACCCGAGGAAGTCTTTTTATTCCAAAGACAATCACGCACTGGATATGCTCAATTTCAAAAGCAAGAACAATGTTGTAGTAAAAAGCCACACAATTATCAATCTTACAAATCTAATTGTTCACACTCTGCTTAATCAAAGCTGAAGTCACTGAAGTTATAGCAGAAATAATTCCTATGTTGCAGTTACAATCCAAATAAAGGAAAATCAATCTGCAAGAAAAGAAATCAATCAACCATAGCAGGAACAGGACCCTATTCCTTAATTAGGAACTTTCAGCACCTGCTGCCTGGCACTAATTACACTGTAGAAAATGACTCAAGAGACCAAGACCCTATTCCTATGAATAGGAATCTTCAGCACTTGTTCTCTTGTTTCTAATCACACTGCAGGAAAAGAAAGGCAATTAGTGGGAGCAGGACCCTATTCCTTTGTACAGGAATCTTCAGCACCTGCTTCCCAGCATCATACGTTCACACAATTAACAGAAATAGATTTCTCAACTTCCAAGAATGAATGCGTTCAATACATGCAGCGTTAAGGAAACAGAGTACTACAGGACTGTGCAACTAGTGTTCAACAACAGAATTAAAGTAAAGTGCAAACAGCATAAAGAATTAAACAAATTACAGGAACAGAAGGGTGAATCTTGTGAGGAAGGCGGACCCTTTCCCTCTCACAAGATTCCCCAAGGAAAGAATTAAACTGGAGCTCTCAAAAGAAGATTTTATTCATCTGTCAAAAGAAATGATACATTACAGATGGAGTCTAGCTCCAGTTCTCACACAATGTTCTCCTGTAGCTTTCAAAATCGAACTCCCTACTAATGATGATGTCTCCTCTTTTTAAAGAGGAGACATCTTTTACAATTACATGAGAGCAAATCTACGTTTATCCCAAATCTGTTCTCTTTCTCAAAACAGGACTATTCTGTTCTTCCAAAAAAAGATACTGTTACAACAGAGACAACAAGAATGCTATCTTCAGGATAATCCAGGTAACCATGTCTTCATGCTGTTACTACTATTCCACAAAAGGTTCTTCCAGAATCGCAAATTACGCATGACGGAATTTGCGTGCTTGACGGCTGTTTCAGCAACTGAGTCAGTTGTTTCAGCAACGGCCGCTTGTTCCTAGCAAAGCATATAACTTATCTGCGAGCTTTTGGACTTATGTTAGCAATGATGCACTTCGATTAATGATAAAATATAAGAGTATTATGGAATTATATGTAAACAGATTAAACATATAATAAAGAAGAGGATTTTATATACCTTGGGATAAAGTAAATGAAAATGATAATGGAATCCTTTTTAATCATGGTTATAAAGGTAAGATGGTGTCAAAGTATATAGTAAAAATGATACATAGTGGAGTCCTAACATCCCCCCCAGCTGAAAATGTTGCATGTCCTCAGGCAACTCCTAGTCTGAGTCAGAGTCTGAGTACTGATTCTGTGCATGCAGGTTGCTCAAGCAGTAGCTGGAGAAGGTGGCATCTGTAGGAGCTCGGAATCCTCTATTGTTCTGCAAGTGCTGCCATGCTAAAGCTTCATCTCTGCCAGCCAATTGGTAATGACACTGATACTTCTCTGAAGGCAGCCATAAAATTGGAAAATGAAAATGATACCCGATCCAGTTTACTCCACAATGTCGAATGCATCCAATGTAATTAGGAACCCTGGAAAGTGCAGCTTGAATATTGTCGGGGTTAAAAGGGTGATAATCCTGTCTTTCTTTACATGACTGCTGCCAAAACATAGTATTGGCCTTCAATGCAGCAGTCCCCTTTACTCTAATTTGCTGTTGACACTTAAAGAGTGTTGAAGCCTGTAATTGTTGTATATACCTATGCATTCCTGGCTTTTGTAAGAATTTATGATATTGTGCTATAAACATGGCTGGACTTAAAGGTTCTGGTCTAATCCAAAGGAGTCTATTCTCCTCATTATGACTGCTTGCAGTGAACGCAGTTTGCCAAGTGAGCTGGTTGGCCAAAAATGAAACAAATGCCCTTATTTGTATATCTCCTGCAATTGGAATAAGATTAACTCTTCTATTGTCGGGAATGGCCTCATTATGAAGGTAGAGTTCGCACAGCAAATGCTGGTCACTCTCGGGGGCCTCATTAAAGGTCTCAACAAATTTTTCTGAAGTAAGTAATTCATACGGTCTGCCATCTTTTATTGCTTTTAATTGAAAATAAACTAATCATTCAGAAAGAAAGAGAGAGTAGTTTACAGAGGGTTTGCACGTAGCCATCAACTTCTAGACTAATGAAAACATCAAGGCCATCTTTTCCTTAGATTCCTTGACTTCCTTTTTGGAGTCCTTGAGCTGTTGCATCATTTGTTCCCAACTATCCCAGTTGGCATATACGTGGTTCTGCCATGCTAACTTATGCTGGCGTAATATTGTATCTTGTTCTTCAGCATATTGTTTCTTCCATTTGTTCATCTGTTCCAATTGATTCCATGGCAAGGTCTGTGTCCTGGCATCAGAAGTACTGGGTTGGGACGTTGTTTGAATGGCTACACTAACTAACTTAGGGCGAGATATCTGTGGTGATGCTTCTGTCTGAGTGGCTACATTAACTGGCACAGGGCGAGATATCTGTGGTGGTGCTTCTGTCTGAATGGCTGCATTAACTAGCACAGGGCGAGATATATGAGGTTTAGTTTCTTTTTCTTCCTTTATAGAGAGCCCTACTGGTTCTTGTGGAGCAGTAGGGCATCCTTCTTTTATTCCAGCTGATGTAGGTGCCTCAGATACTTGAATTTTAACTAGTTTGTAGCCTGCCTCCTGGTAAATATTGCCACACTCATGGCACATGTATTCCTTGCATGGCTCCTTATTTTGCGTTGAGGCTGTGTGTGCTAACATATAGAGATTCAGTTCTCTATCAAAAGCCTCTCGTGCCAAGGTTAATTCATTCTTGTAGGCTTCCAATTCAGACTTCAGGAATTCATTCTCCTCCAATAAAGATGTCATAGTATGTAAACCCTGTGCGCTGGTTGATTCTGCTAGGGTAGTCTGCTGATGCACAGTCGTAGCTGGTTCTTGTGGGACAGCTACTGCTGGTCTCCCACTATCATCGTGCTTGGTGTATTTTTGTACCACAGTGGCTGGTTCTTGTGTTTCAGCCTCTGGGTAGGTGACTGGTTCTTGTGTGACAGTCACTGTTTGAGCCATAAACAATGTCGTATTATCCCGGGGCACTGGTTCTTGTGTGGCAGTGCCACCGGACGAGACGGGTTGGGGGGGTTGAAATGGGGATGAAGATTGGAGTTTTAACAGAATAGTGGCAGGGTCAGGGGAAATGGAGGTGAGTCCTGTCTCAACAGTCATCTTCATTTTCCTTTTTGGTAGGAAAGCAGCAAAGTCACTGCCTTTCCTTTTCTTTGAGGGGGAGGATTCTGCTCTGGGGGAAGGGCTTTCAGACGAAGTGAGAATTTGAAATTTAGCCCTTGTCCGTCGTTTGGAGACTGAGACTGTTGGGGTTCTTTTCTTTTTATAAGTGGGTGGGGATGGGGGTGTTAGAGAGTCGTCACTAGGGACAGAAATAGTGGGGACAGTTGACTCTGCTAAGTGGGACGAGCTCGGGGTTGGGTCAACTGGGGAATATGGAATATCATCCCGTTGTCCTTCATAAGGAATTTCAGGAGTATCATGAGAACTTTCGGGTTGTTGGGACGTTTGAGCCTGCTGAGGAATTTCAGGCAGCTGGGGAACAGGGAGTGGGTCATGCAGAGGGGGATTTTGCTGAGCAAAACCCCTCTGTATCAATAACTGGCATAAACGATGGTGGGTGAGGGATAACATTGGGAATTTAGACCGTCTACAATAATAAGACATGTTTCTAATACAACCAAGCAGATAATAGGGGATATTAATCATTCGTCCATTTCTCAAATGATTCATCAAAACAAAGTCGTGATTGTACACTACCTGGTAACGCCCTTCACACGTCAAGTAGTGTTTGATGAATTCTGCCACCGATGGCCATGGTTGAGGAAGTGAGTGCAGACTAACCCCGCGGCCTTTGAGTTCCACTGGCTCATCTAGACGAAGAAAATCTTTCTGTGCATTCAGAATAACCTGCTTTCTGCTGAACCAGCGAGTCCCAATAGCTGGCAACCCTGATACTTGAACTATGTCCTCCTCTGTCACTGAAATGCGAACCCCTTGAACCACTGAAAAATCGCCTTGAAGGTTTTGTGCAAACTCTAAAACTTGTTCCTGGTCAAATTCACCCAACCTTTCAAAATATACTGTCCATCCCGCTTGTTGGAAAATTTGATAGGCTTCGGGAAACAATTGAAGAAGATTTATGGAGCCGGGCTCGTGTCTGATGGCCGACCCTCCCATGGTTGTAGCTTTGAGTTATACGCAGAGGCACAGAAGACAGTAAACACAGACCCTGATCGGCGCTAGTTGTTGCAACAGAGGCTGCAAGGTCTAAATGATGGCGGAGGTGGATATGACAAGGGACAGAGGATTGGTTAATGCGAAATGATTGTTCAATTTTTGAAATTCCCCCCCCTACGTATGGTGTAATGATGATTGGGCGTGTAAAGATTTGTAATCATTATGAATGAAATCCTCTCTTTAATATAATTTAACTGAATTACATTAAAACCTCATACCTTACATTTTTACCTTTGGTTTAATAATTCGAAGTGTTGAGTGCTTCAAAATGGCTTAATGTACATGGAAGAATCTGTAGATTTCTCTGAAATTTAGAACAGGAGTGTAACCGGATCTGCTCAGCGCTTGAATAATTTTTCACCCAAAGGATCTGAAGTATAATCGTGGAGAACCGAAAAGCTTATATAACAGCGAAGAGAAATGATGTTTTAATGATAACAGGTTGCTGAAACTGGTGTTTCAGCAACGGAAAAATGAACGATACGTTGCTAAAACAGGTGTTTCAGCAACGGGAAAAATCAGAGAAATGGGATAAATGACTTGGGTCTGTAAGAAGTGGGGAAAATATTTGATAGGGGATAATTTCAACAGTAAGGGATAGGGAATACTAGGTGAAGGAAGATATTTCAGGAATGGTAGGAGTGGGAAAGATAGAAAAATGGAAATAATGTAGAAATGGGGATGAAGGGATATTGCTAGGAAATGGGGTAAAATGATGGGAACAAGCTTCTGTGATTGAAGCTTCAGATCTTCTCATGATGAATCTGTCCTCCTTAATGAGCTTTTCCAGAATCTGCAAAATTCAATTGTAATATGCCAATCCTTGATAGGGATTATTAGTGCTAAATCTAATCTAATACTAAAAATACAGTGCAGAAAATTAAATGCTGTGAGGAGCAGAAGACTCCCCTAGAAAAAGATAATGAATATCAATCATGCAAGCAGTCTTGAAATCCTCTTTAGAAACAGGGCGCTGATATAGACGGAGCCTATGACCATTGACTAGTAGAGGTGTTTTAGAATCATCAATTGTTAAAAGTCTTACCGTTCCATTTGGAAAAACAGCATCTACCTCATATGGTCCAAGCCAGCGTGTACGTAACTTGCCCTAAAAATTTTCAAACCGAGAGTCATACAACAAGGCCCAATTACCTTTTTGGAACTGCTTGTGTTTGATCATTTTGTCATGCCACTTCATCCTTTGTTGTTGTATCATGGTTGTTTGATGAATGGCATCTAATCTCTTTTCATCCAACTCAAGAAGCTGCTGCAACCTAGCTGTCTGCACATCAGTCAAATCAAGATTAACAACTAAAGCAGTTCTTAGAGTTTTAATCTCAAATTCCACAGGAAAAACAACACTTTTACCATAAACCAATTCATAGGGAGAAAAACTTGTAGTGTTTCTCCAAGTAGTTCTGTAAGCCCATAATGCCTCAGGGAGCCTTTGGGACCAATCCTTCCGGTTGTCCTTCACTGTTTTAGTTAGAATGGCTTCTAATACTTTGTTTGTGCTTTCCACCTGCCCATTGGCCTGGGGGTGGTATGGTGTAGTCATTCTATGTTGAATATGATATTTGTGAAGGGTAGACTTAAAACCATGAGAATTGAATGGAGGTCCTCCATCAGTAACTAGCTCTCTAGGAATTCCAAATCTAGTAAAGATTTCTTCAAATAAGAAAGCTAGGACAGCCTCTTCATTGGCTCTAATAAGTGCTTTGGCTTCCACCCATTTAGTCATATAGTCTGTACAGACTAATATATAAGTTCTTTGATTGGATGGAGGGTTAATGGGTCCTATAAAATCCAAGGCCCATCTTTCAAATGGTTCAGAAAATACCTGGGGGTTTAATGGCATTTGGTCTCTATGATTGGGTTGACCCATTCTCTGGCAGCTGTCACAAGCCCTTACATATTTCTTTGCATCCTTGAATAATGAGGGCCAATAGTAACCCATCCTCAAAATTTTGTGTGTTGTTCTCTTATCAGCAAAATGCCCTCCACAAGGGCCATCATGACAAGCTTTCAATATGTCATACACTTCATCTTCTCTAATGCATCTTCGGATCTCCTGATCAAGCCCAGTGTAGAAAAGACACCCGCTTATCCAGCTATACCTGGCACTTTGTTGCACAATTCTTCTCTTTTCTCTGTATGACAGGTGTGATGGTAATTTTCCTGCAACCAAATAATTAGCAATATCTGCATACCATGGAGAGTGAGCAGAAACCGCAAATAAATACTCATCAGGAAAAGAATCATCTACTGGAATATCATTGTCAGTTTTTATCCGTGAAAGGAAATCAGCCACCACATTTTCTTTACCAGGCCGATCTACAATTGTGATATCAAATTCCTGCAGTAATAATAGCCATCTGGTAACTCTAGCATTTGTGACAGATTTTTTCATTAAATACTTAATAGCTGAATGGTCAGTGTGCACAAAAGTAGAATAACCAGTGATATAGTGTCGAAATTTATTAATGGCATAGATTACTGCAAGAAACTCCTTCTCGGTAACTGTATAATTAAGCTCAGCAGGGGTCATATTCTTAATGATAAAGTAGATAGCATAAGGAAGATGATTTTCCTCTTGTCCCAAGACAGCTCCAATTGCAGTGTCTGAAGCATCAGAAGATATATGAAAAGGGAGGGCCCAATCAGGTCCCCTCAAAATAGGAGCAGTAGACAACTGATGCTTGAGTTCTTCAAAAGCTTTCTGACAAGAATTAGTCCATTTAAATTCAGCATTTTTCATAAGCAACACAAATAATGGAGAAGCTATCTTAGAGAAATCTTTAATAAATCTTCTGTAGTATCCAGCATGTCCTAGAAAACTTCTCACATCAGTTTGAGTTTTAGGAACAGAAAGATTCTGAATGACTAATATTTTAGATGGATCTACCTGAATACCTTGAGATGAAATAAAATGTCCAAGCACTATTCCTTCACTCATCATCATATGGCATTTTTCAGTACTTAGGGAGAGGTGAGCTTGTATACATCGTTTAAGTACTTTCTCAAGGTTTTGTAATGCATCTTCAAAAGACACGCCATAAGGAGTAAAATCATCCATAAATATTTCCATAGAATCATTCAGCATATCAGAAAAAATTCCTATAACAGCTCTTTGAAAAGTTGCTGGTGCATTACATAGCCCAAATGGAAGGACTCTATAGGCAAAATTTCCCCAAGGGCTGGTGAAAGTGGTCTTGTCTTGGTCTTGGGGTGCAATTCTTATCTGATTATACCCACTGAATCCATCTAGAAAGGAAAAGAATTTCTTCCCTGCCAGACTATCCAACACCTGATCAATGAAGGGTAAAGGAAAGTGATCCTTTTGAGTAGCTTTGTTTAAGGCTCTGTAGTCAACACATACTCTCCATTTCCCGTTTTTCTTAGGGACAATTACTAATGGGGAAACCCATTCACTGTCAGATTTAGGGTATATAAATCCTGCATTAAGCAATTTCTAAAGTTCTTCCTTAACAATTTCCCGTAAATTAGGATTCATTCATCTTTGGGGTTGACAAACAGGTCGGCATCCCTCTTTAATGTAAATTCGATGAGTAAATAATTTAGAAGAAATACCTTTCATATCCGTGTAATCCCATGCAAATGCTTCCTTATATTCATGCAATAACTTCATTAATTGTTGTGTTTCAGCATCTGTTAGATCAGGATTTATGTTTAATGTCTTGCCGGGTTCAATTTCAACTGTTATGCTTTTAGATGAGATGGTGGTTAGAGTCTGAGATGAGTCTTCAGATTCAATCTTTTCTTGTGTATCAGTTTCAAAAATTGCAGTTAATTGATTGTGTGTTTCAGCAATGAAAGAAGAAGGTTCACAAATAAAATTATTAATTATCTCATCCTCTGTATTGTCTTTAAGAGTTAAAGCTTGTCCAATAGTTAAAATAGGCTGAACAGCATTATCATCATAATCCATCCATATAGAATCTTCATTATTAATTATTGGTGTAGCATGAGGATAAAGAGTAAGATGTTTTGTTTCATAACCATTAGAAATTGTCATTGAACCAGATCTGCAACTGATAAAAGCATCAGTTGTGGCCAACCATGGCCTTCCTAGAATTAAGGGATGTCCCCCCAGCTTTGTTTTAGTCTGCAATACAACAAAATCAGCTGGGTATTTCCAGGATTCAACTGAAATAAGTAGATCCTCAACAACTCCTTCATGTTTAATTGTAGAACGATCAGCCAACTCTAGAATGGTGGGTGCATCTCTGATTGTGTTATTCAGCTGTAACAATTGTGAAGTTTCAAGAGTCATTATGTTAATTGCAGCACCTAAATCTACCAGAACTTGGGGAATCATTGTTTTACCAATCTGAACTGTGACTGTAGGATGGCCGGGATCACCATATTTCACAGGAGGAGCTTTTCCGGACATTAATGCAGACAAGTCCCCCATCACATGTACTGTAAGGGGGTCTTTAGTTTTCCTACCAGGTTTCTTAACACAAATATCCCTTAATGTTCTGGCATAAATTGGTACATCTCTTAATGCTTGTAAAAGTGGAATTTTAACATACAAATTTTGCAATTCCCCTAGAAGATTAAAAGCAGGTGTTTCAGTTGTTCTGGTTAAAACCAAGCGCTCGGGGAATGGTGGTTCTGTTATTTCAGCATTCTTGTTAGAAGGTGGTTGTGCTTTCTTATGTTTCTCAGTTTCCTCTTTATCCGAATCAGAAGAAGTTATGTCATCAATAATAGGTTCTACTATTTTCCCAGATCTCAAATGAATATCATTACATTGCATAGTAGGAAATATAGACTGATTCTGAATATCAATGACTTGCACAACTTTATTATTGGGGTTAGGATTTGGTTGCACAGGTAGCTGGGGTCTCATTTGGTTATTTGGTGGAGCATTTGATGGCAGAGGAAGTGGTTGTTGGAATTGAGGCAATTGATTTGGGTATGGGAGTTGTTGGCTTCTCCAATTTGAATTCCAAGGGTTAAAAGAAGATGGCTGCTGTGAAGGCCAAGGAGTCCACATTGAAGGATCAACAAAGGGAGGGTTTGATTGCTGCATGGGTGGGAAATTCATTTGATTGAAGGGTGGGTATTGCATTTGATTGAAGGGAGGGTAATTTGTTTGACCGAAAGCAGAATAATTGTTCCAACGATTAAATGGCATACTAGAGTTCATACCTTGTCCTTTTGGTTGCCATTGTCTTATTTGAGTTAGCAGGTAAACTGCTTCAGCTTCTTCTTCTGTTGGCTGTAATGCTGCCTTTATTCCTGGTAGAGATGGACATTGTTTTGTTTCATGATCTTTCTCACAAAGGGTACAAATTGGTATTTTATCCATTGGGCATTCCCTTAGTGGATGTTTGTCTCTGCACTTCGGGAAAAACACAGCCAGAGTTGCTTCTGCTTCAGCCTGCTTCTTCTTAACCTGCAAAGTGTCAATTTGTGAAGAAAAAGAGCTTAGCATCTCAGTTTTAAATTCTTCAAGTAAATTACCTATTTCAGCTCTTGTTGCTCCTCCACTGGCTGATTTCTGCACTCTTGAATAGGTGGAATCTCTTGTTCTGTTTCTTGCAGCTCCCCTAGAACACATCTTAGAAAGTTCACAAATCTCATCATATGATTCCTTAGATATATCTCCTTTGGCAAGCATGTTTAACATATCTAAACAATCATCCCTTAAACCTTTAAGTAATATTGTTTTGTGAATTTCCTTACTTATATTCGGATGGTCAGATCTCTGTATATTGTACTGCAGCCTTTCTATATAGTCCTCCGGATTCTCATCCGGCTTTTGTGTCATATTGAATAGTTC
Source organism: Pinus albicaulis (assembly GCA_034641835.2). Classification (NCBI taxonomy): domain Eukaryota; kingdom Viridiplantae; phylum Streptophyta; class Pinopsida; order Pinales; family Pinaceae; genus Pinus; species Pinus albicaulis. The sequence goes on from CM076580.1 coordinate 1,607,652,902, forward strand.
ATCCTTCTTTTCTCTCGTCCGGCAGTAGTCCTGATATTTAAGCAGAAATTTCTGTTTCATCTGCTCCCATGTTGTGATCACCTGACTTCCAAGGCTCATGAACCATCTTAAAGCATTCCCTTTTAAGGTGGCTGGAAACAGTTTCAACTTTTGAGCATTAGTAACATAATCATAACTTCTGCATAATATATCAAATTCAAAAAGAAATTCATTCGGATCTTCAGAGGATAAACCATGAAAGTTAGGTAAAGCAGACAATGGAATGTTTTTCATAGGAGTTATCCCTGCAGGGAGATCACTGATAGGAAATCCCAAGGTAGAGAGGGAATTTTCATCCCTTCTTTCTCCTTCAGGATCTACACGTCCTCCACCAAAGAAACCATCATTGTTTCCTTCCATTGCTGGCTCTCCTACTGCACTTGCTCGATCGTCGAGATCTTCTACTGGCTCTTCAATGTTTTCCACTGGTCGTCCAACGCTCTCTATTATTTCCTCAATGTGCTCTGCTGATTTACTAACACTTTCTTCTGACTCTCCAGCACTGACTGCTGGTTCTTCTATATTTTCAGGACCCACGACTTCCTCTATTTTGTAATCTGATTGAGGGGAGTGCTGAAGTTTTGATCTTCGAGAACTTAATCTCTGTGATGATTCAGCCTTTGATACAATCTCGTCAATAAAAGTCTTTCTTCCTCCCCTTCCTTTGCCTTTTCCACCTATGGGGTTAGTTTTCTTCTGGTTTCCGCGTCCTCTCATACAATCTGCACATTTAAAAAGAAAAGATTAATGCTTTTGAAATCTATAATTACCTTCCCCGGCAACGGCGCCAAAATGTTGGTCGCTTTAATTGCTTTCACAATTCAAGCTCCACATAAATTGTCAACCCGAGGAAGTCTTTTTATTCCAAAGACAATCACGCACTGGATATGCTCAATTTCAAAAGCAAGAACAATGTTGTAGTAAAAAGCCACACAATTATCAATCACACAAATCTAATTATTCACACTCTGTTTAATCAAAGCTGAAGTCACTTAAGTTATAGCAGAAATAATTCCTATGTTGCAGTTAAAATCCAAAGAAAGGAAAATCAATCTGCAAGAAAATAAATCAATCAACCATAGCAGGAACAGGACCCTATTCCTTAATTAGGAACTTCAGCACCTGCTGCCTGGCACTAATTACACTGTAGAAAAGATGACTCAAGAGACCAAGACCCTATTCCCATGAACAGGAACCCTCAGCACTTGTTCTCTTGTTTCTAATCACACTGCAGGAAAAGAAAGGCAATTAGTGGGAGCAGGACCCTATTCCTTTGTACAGGAATCTTCAGCACCTGCTTCCCAGCATCATACGTTCACACAATTAACAGAAATGGATTTCTCAACTTCCAAGAATGAATGCGTTCAATACATGCAGCGTTAAGGAAACAGAGTACTACAGGACTGTGCAACTAGTGTTCAACAACAAAATTAAAGTAAAGTGCAAACAGCATAAAGAATTAAACAAATTACAGGAACAGAAGGGTGAATCTTGTGAGGAAGGCAGGCCCTTTCCCTCTCACAAGATTCCCCAGGGAAAGAATTAAACTGGAGCTCTCAAAAGAAGATTTTATTCATCTGTCAAAAGAAATGATACATTACAGATGGAGTCTAGCTCCAGTTCTCACACAATGTTCTCCTGTAGCTTTCAAAATCGAACTCCCTACTAATGATGATGTCTCCTCTTTTTAAAGAGGAGACATCTTTTACAATCACATGAGAGCAAATCTACGTTTATCCCAAATCTGTTCTCTTTCTCAAAACAGGACTATTATGTTCTTCCAAAAAAAGATATTGTTACAACAGAGACAACAAGAATGCTATCTTCAGAACGGTCCATGTAACCATGTCTTCATGCTGTTACTATTGTTCCACAAAAGGCTCTTCCATAATCGCAAATTACGAGTGACGGAATTTGCGTGCTTGACGGCTGTTTCAGCAACGGCCGCTTGTTCCTAGCAAAGCATATAACTTATCTGCGAGCTTTTGGACTTATGTTAGCAACGATGCACTTCGATTAATGATAAAATATAAGAGTATTATGGAATTAAATGTAAACAGATTAAACATATAATAAAGAAGAGGATTTTATATACCTTGGGATAAAGTAGATGAAAATGATAATGGAATCCTTTTTAATCATGGTTATAAAAGTAAAATGGTGTCAAAGTATATAGCAAAAAATGATACATAGTGGAGTCCTAACAGCTAGTATAAAAAGTCTTAGCCTCTCGACAACAAAAAGGAACATAATGCATGTGCCCTCAACCTCTTCTACATACTTGTAGCTCTCCTCCCAAACCAAAGCCACTAGTGTTGTGTGTTCACTTTGCCCTGAATCTTGTGCAAACATCCTAAGGTAAGGAATCGCTGCACCAAGGTATGGATCCACTATGTGTCATATCCACTGAAGGAGAACATGTTCCAAACAATAGGTAAATTCTCACAACTATCCCTTTGTGGGATGTTGAGAACTCCAAAATGCCACATGCTCATTAATGAAATCTATAAATTGAGAACTTTCGTACAAGACTTGAAGTCATACTGAACTTGGACCAAAAGGCTCAGTATCTGGGTAGCGCAAAGGAACATCTGCAATATGATTTGTACTATTCTCATCTAGATCATTTTTCATGGATATCTCCTAGAGTTGAAATGCATATTCCAGGTTCCATATAACATCTCCCATGGAAGTCTTGTCGAAGCCCATCTCTTCTAATAAATTTTCGGTTGTCTCCATAAACATTTTCAGAGAACCAAAGTTGATGGTCCCAACAAGGTGAGGGTCAATAATTTTTTCAAGCTTGCCATTTTTCTACCAATGCATTTCCCACTCTGCTATATTAAATTGTTCTTTGGGAATTACAAGATTAAGAGTTTCCCTTGCACACAAGAACTCCAGTAACACTACAAAAGAATACACATCAGATTTCTTTGTCAGTTGCTGCCTTCTGAAGTATTCAAGATCAAGGTACCCAAGGGCCAAAAATACCTTTGGATTCATTCTTTGAATGTCCAAAGTCCGCCACCTTTTCCCGTGATCCTATTATCGTGGAGATATTTGACATTTAGATAAGCACAGAGGATTCACAACAAGGGATTTAGATTGCATTGACCATATATTGGAGCTTCATTGGTATCTCGCCAGTCAAACAGTTTTCCAACAAGTCGAGGGAGTCTAAATTGGTGCAATTGAAAATGAAAGGCAATATTGTTCTGTTGAGGCCAAATCCCACGATGATAAGCTTGAAAACCCTCTCATTATTGCAGGTCACTCCTTCCAGCTCTGAGATGGTGATGTTGCAGGGGTTTTGATCTTGTCTCCAATCCATGGTCACACCTTCGAGCTTTAAGATGGTGACATTGTAGGGGTTTTTATCTTGTCTCTAGTCCACTGCGTGAGCTTGGGTACATAAACTTGGCACCATGTCAAGTTAAGGGACATTATGAGTATTTGACGAATAAATCTCGATAGAGAAATGGAATTATGGAGACATTGGCTATCATACATATTTGGTTTCCTCTGTCAATGTACCAAAGTTATCATTCCTCCAAAAGGAGCCTTCTTCCCATTCTTTCCTCCAAAATCAGGGTTCATCAGTGTTTCCATATATGCTAATAAACCCCCTTCACCATCTCCCCCATCAAGAAATCTGAGTTTTCAAACAAAAATGTGAAGGTCAAGCTTTCCATCATCGAGGGTTATATGGCATGTCTTGTAACTGTGCAAAGAATCTTATTTTCAATACATTGCTAGATGGTGGTATGATGCAGATATCCCATTCAATGTTGCTTGCTCACCTTATTACAAAGCTATGTGGGACTCTATTATAGCTACATGAAACGGCTTCAAAGTCCCTACTATGCATGACTTGAGGGGAGCTCTTTTGCAAAAAGAGATTTACTACATTGATTATTAATCAAACATAAAACCAATAATATTTTTTTTATTTAAAGCTTAATTTGATATAAGCATGTAAATTATGTATTAAATGAAATAAATATGTTGATTGGTACAATTCTCATAGAAATTGATAAAACTAAATACATTTATCCATTATTACACAGTAAACCATACTTAAATATTTTGAATTACATATTTATAACCATTAATAAAGGTTTATACATTATTAAAAAATTAAATAAAGTTCATACCTAAACAATTAAAAAAAGTTCATAATACCATTAAAAATTAACCAAGGTTCATATCAAACAATTAATAAAATTTCATACACCATTAAAAATTAATTATGGTTCATAACTAAATTAACAAAGGTTCATAAAATGCTCCCCGATGGGGGTGAGGTCTGAGCAACACATGGAAGTCGTCTCGCATGAGTAAATATAAGTGGAGCGAAGGTGAGGTACGATACTCCCTGTCTCTTCACCATAACATATGCAGTGGGAGAGTTACTGGCTTCACGTTGGCAATTCGTGTGAAAAATAATTGTGCATTGGAGTTCGGAGGTGGTGAAAGGATAAGGCGAGGGAAGATGAGGGAGCCCAACATTAGACTCCTAAATATGGTTTGGTTTTGGTCCTAATGGTGACCTACGAAGAGGAAGTGTAAATGTCGCAGGAAGGTTTACAGAGGGAGTGGCTTGTGTGTTCAACTAGTCCCTGATACTTAGTTTCTTAGCCATTGACTGTGCCTGGGTTAAGGATAGGAAGTTGAAGGGAAGTGAGCTAACTAGTTTCCATTTTTCTTGGCTTTCAGTGTTTTTCGTAATAAGAGAAGAAGCTAGAATTTTCAGTCCATGAAACCTCGAGGGTGGTGATGGAAAAATAGTTTCTTTTCCAAATGTCATGCCCTCCAGCATGGGTGTGACGGTGTTTGGTGGATTGGTGTGTGGTCTCTATGTGGAGAATTTGGATGCTGGTCACTGACCTGGGAGAAGTTATGCTTAGGCATCAGCTACTTTGTCATCATTTTTTGTTCAATTTCCTGTGTTGGTTTGGTGGGTGATGGTATTTGGTTTTGCTGGTGTGGAATTCTTTATCTAGAAGTGGGAGGTGTCTTTGTGCTTCCCTGTGGTGGTGGGAGACGACATTTGGCTCCTTCGCTGGTGGTGTTTGTTTTCTATTGTGGGGGGTCTGGTCTTTGGACTCTGCACACAACGGGGTTCTTTGACCTTAGCGAATTATGAAGCCCCCAATGTGATGTGGGTGTTCTCCCTCCCTTGTCGTTCATGGCCCTGTGGGGGTGGAAGACTCAGAAATAATCATGGCGGCTCCACAATAGGGTGGAAATACTGCGGGGCATGCACGACTCGCTAGTGTGGGTGCGCATGGGGGCTGTGGAGGAGGTAAGCGAGGGGATAAAAAAGGTGGGGGTTTGAGGGTTTAAAATCAAAGTCGTCGGGGTGGAGGATGTCATGGTGGCAAGGGGAATCATGGGTTTTATTTATTTGAGGTAAATGAGGGGCATGTTATCCAACATTGCTACCTAGAGAACTGTCATTCACTTATCAACAACCTGATGGAAAGAGTGGACACAACTGAGAGATTATGTTGTGAGGAGCATGCAGAACAGATGGAAAAATTAATGGACCAAATGCACTATGTACAATGCCAAGTCTGGGAGAGACTGGCAGTGGTTTGGTGAGGCAAAAATCAACTCACTAAGAAAGTATAAAAGCTGGAGACTTGGTTGGCACACTTTGAAGGGCACGGTTAGTGTGACTTCTGTCCTCCACCACATCTAGGAACAACCTCGGACAACCTTGCATCCATCACGTTTGATGACTAGTATGCTATTTTGTGTTCTTTAATTATGTTTTATATGTGTTTTGGTGCCTCTGGCCCAACCTTTTATGGACAATGTCCCTAGTCCCTCTTTTGTATTTTTTTTCATCTGGTGCAATTTTTGTCAACAAACCAAGTCGAGGTGAGACCACCTGTTTTGTAACTAGCTATATGTAATCCTTTTTTCCTACATGAATATAACATTGATTTACAAAAAAACAATGGTTCATACCTCATTAAAAAATTAATTAAGTTTCATACTTAAATTAATAAATTTCCATACTATTTTTTGTTTTTTGTCTATTTGTTTGTTTGATTGTTTGTTTGGTTTTTTTTTTCTTTTTTTCTTTTTTTTTCTAAATTAGGCTACTTCTATTATATCATACAGTCCAAAATATTACATTTCTCGTCCTCCGGAGTTGGAAAGCCAATTCCGGAAGGAAGTTTCAATTTCCAAATCACAAAAAAGTGCTGCCTGAGATGGGGAAACTAGCCCAAGAGTGGATCATAGAGATTTGATAATACACTGCCCATAGTGGGAAACCAACCTTACTAGTGACATGTTTAAGATAGAACCAAAACACTAGAAACCTTGAAATAACAAAAAATTGACTGGAATGAGAGATAAGCACCCAACAGTTAAGCAAATGGAGAGTTTTCATCCTTTTTTGGAGGTTGGAACGACTCTTCCAAAATTCTACATGCATAATCTAACTCATCCTCCTCCTTCTTGGATGCGTGGATTGTCGACGGAGAAGAAGCACTGCATGGGCGTCAGGAAAAATGGAGGAAGTTGCATGAGTCTCAGCACCCACACTGGTTCCTCCCTCGTCTAAGCTCGAGCTTTCATGGTAGTTGTTCGAAGCACTTTGCACCGGTAAGGCTACCATCTTGCGGGAGGAGAAGGCAGTAGCGAGAGAGATGGTGGACTTGTGGGATCCTTTTCAGGGGTGGAGGCTAGAGCCAGAGGGTTTAGAAGGAGAATCCAGAAGGTGGAGAGACAGGCGAGCAGAGATATTGATGGGGTTGAGGATTTTCAGCTCCACCCAGTCAACTGAGAGATTCACTGTCTTGCCCACAGAGGCAGAGATGGGAGGTCCGGAGGGATGCCCACATCCCCCTACTCTGTGGCACCTCATGCAGTGGCATCTAGGCATGGCGGAGGAGTGGGAATGGGTCTGAGACGATTTTTTAATCGCAGAATTGTCTGAGGGAGCAGCTGGAGGACTGAAGTCCAAAGAAAAGTGAACAACGAAGCAAGGAATTGGGCAGAGGAGCCAAGGCTTAGCTGAGGCCCCAGAAGCGTCTGCCCAGAGCTAAAGGGAAAGTAGAATGGTGGAATAAGGAGCAAGGGTGGAGGATTTAAGGGCCATGGGAGGCAACCAAGGTAGGACTGTCAGAGTAAATGTGCAGAGGACAATGATTAAGGCGGAGGACGTCAATGGGAGGTGAGCGAGGGTGGCAAGTAAATGCCCCATGCTCCAACATTTAAACCTAATCGGGTGGCCATGTGTGTTCGCATGGGGAGGACAAGTGCCCTTCCACCTTGTGTTTGAGTGGCAATGCTGGTTAGCTCGGTCTATCACCTGCATCCAGGAATTTCCGTACCTATTTACTAAATAGGTTTATAAATATATAGTTTAAGTTTATCTATTTAGTATCAAATGTAAATATGATGATTTAATACTAGATTTAAATGAACTCACATGTTTAACATAAGAAATTTTATATTTATCTATTTATTAAATGTAAATATGAATATTTAACCTTAGATTTAAGACAACTCTCACTTTTAACATAAATCAATGAAGTTTAAAAATTAAACTTTATGACCAAATATTAAATATAAATATAAATATTAATTTGGCTATATAATTAATATAATTATAACATTTACTAAAATTATAATGAAGGAATTCGTGTAAATTTGATAGATGATACATGCAATTATGTTAATTGTAGATGAGTCCATCTGCACTGTTAAACTTTAGAGAGAAAGGGGTATTCATAATTTTTAACACTGTAAATTCAGAGACCCCTTTGTCCCTAAATTTTAACACTGCAAATGGATTCAAAGACACCTATAGTGAAATTTAAGACTTTGGTACCAAAATTGCAATTTTTTGTATATGGAGTGACATAATTAAACATTACTGACATAAATGACTAATCCATATACTTTTTGTACTTGTTATTTGGCCATATTTTTATTCTTGGACTATAATAGTCATTTACATTAATCATTATTAATTTTTTCACTTATTATTTAGTCATATATTTTAATCCTAGACTAAATTAGTCATTTAAGTTAGTCACTTTTACTTTAGTCACTTATTATCTAGTCATATATTTTATCCCTAGACTAAATTAGTCATTTAAGTTAGTCTCTTTTAGATTAGTCACTTATTATCTAGTCGTATATTTTATTCCAAGACTAAATTAGTTGTTTAAGTTAGTCGCTTTTAGTTTAGTCACTTATTATCTAGTCGTATATTTTATTCCAAGACTAAATTAGTCATTTAAGTTAGTCATTTTTAGTTCGGTCACATAAAATTGCTTAAATTTAGTAGTAATTCACTTGAAATAATGGTGGTGACTAACAATTTTAGTCACCTAGTCATTAATTTCATCATTTGTTACTAGTGGGTATTGACGAAGATTGGACCGAACTATGAGGAGGAGTTACTGTGATGGACTTTGCAATGGATGCAACACCAGACATAATCTGACTCAGAGACCTATAGCCAGTCGGAAGTGACACCGAAGGCAAAGAAGATTGGAAAAAGGCATGAGAAATATCTTCAGGAAAGAGTTGATATTCTCATGTGGATACAGGCATTCCATCACTGCCAATAGGACTGGAAGAATCCATATCTAAGTCTTACGTAAGATCTTCGAAAAGACTACGGGGACAAGGAGGTACCGCAGCAACAACAAAAGGTGATCCAGACGTGAGAGGAGGAAATTCTCCTTCGTCCCCAAAACTAGACCAAGCACTTGAAGGAGGCCAATTGAACTCAACTGGCTCGTCAAGTGGAGATCAAGTAGCAAGGGGCTAGATAGACGATAGAATAGGCTGCGAAAACTCAGCAGACCTAGTGGATTGAGGGGTTTCGAAAGAAACGTCTGGAAATGAATCACCACTAGGAGGCAGTGAAGATGACGAAACTTGATGTTCCACCACTTTGACTGTAAATCAAAATAGGAAGGAAAAGATATAACCAATCGAAGGTAACAAAATCAAGAATCAAGGAAATCAATCAGACCAAGTAACAAACTTTTAATGGGCGTGTAATCATAGGTGATTAATTTTATAACACTGAAACCAAAATCCATTGTTTCATGTTTTAAGAGTCAAGAAACAGGAAAAAGATGACTCTAGTCACTTTCAATTTGAAACGAGCGTGAAAGGAAAAGTGCTCGATGATCTCTTCTCTTATTTAAAGAGTCACGAAAAGATCGAAATGACTTCTCAGGAATTCTAAGCAAGAGGGTGTACCAGGTTTCTGTGAACTATCATATACACCTTGGTGATCAAATGAAACAAAAATGACCAAGGACTTGACGTACATGTAGGTAGTCTCCCCGAATGATGTGTTCGGTGTATCACGGTTACAAGGTGACAAACTCGGCTTCCTATGGATAAAGGATTGAAACCTAGAGGGGTCTTCCTTTATATACGCGACGATACGAGGAGCACAAGTTTGTACTAGTGCTGTCTGAAGCCGAAAGGCGAGCGACAACTACTAGGTTTTAAGACGTCGGAACACGTCTCTAGCCTAGACCACTAGAAATATTTCGTTAGGTTCCAATGTTGCCTTAGGTTCATTGAGTATATTTTAAATTTAATCTTGAATTATGTTTCAATTTCAAGCCCTATCGAATGTGGAGCTCAACTTCCTAAATGCGATCTATATGAAAATGAATATCATTTCAATTCGATGAATGCTAGCTAGAAGAAGGACATAAATCTTTTAAGCAAGAAAGCAAGAAAAATATGTGAAGAAACTTCTAATGCTCTTAATGCAATCAAGCAAAAACGAAATTCCTTCCTAGATTGAGAAATGCTAGTTTATGCAAAGGAACGTTTCATTTTCAATGCAACAAAAGAGTGCAATTTTTTTTTTTTAATTTTCAATGAAATGAATCACACATTGTACTAATTCAATGGAAAACAAAATAAACACTAGTTTGAGTTTTGCAAATGTAAAGTTGTGAAATTGAATGACTCAACCAAATCGAAACAGACACAAAACATGCAAGCTAATAGATCAAGCTTTCAAATGAGAAAGAGAGTTCTCAAAATGATCCAAACAAGAAAAGAAATCAATTCTCAAAGTGTTGAAGAAGAAGGAATAATCGAAAAAATGAAAAGACCATTCAATCAACAAAACAAAAGGATCAAGAAAACTCAGTCTAAAAACCCAAATTGAGACTGACGACAATCAAAGAGACTCATTCTCGAACAGAACGCTCGGTGTGCAAGAACACCTAGAAACCCTAAGGTCTTAACTGACACCGATAAAACAACGGACAAACGACTGAGGGAAACAAGTCTTCAGTAGTATACACAGTCTCCAAAGGCTTAAACACACTCAAAAATAACCCAGACACAAGAAAAAATGATCAAAAAATGCATTAAGGGGGTCAATCCAAAACCTACAGGGGTGGGCGCGACTGTAAGGCTGTAATCCACGCCATACAGAGGTTGGCGCGAGTGCTAAAAGAGAAACATGCACCAATCGGCGTGATTGTCCAGAAAAAAAAACATGCCAAGCTGGAAACCTAAGGGAAAAAGAGGAAAACCCCTAACCTAATGAGTAGAAGTCAACCTTGACTCTCTGGAGCTGAACAAAGAATGGAAACTCAACAAACAAACTAGAAAAAGATAGATAACTAAACCAAGAATTGAAACTTGACCCAACAGGATGACACGACAAACTCGTACTGATCCACAAAAGACCTACCTTGAATCCAATGTTGTCGATGTTGTAGAAAGAGTAGTGGTCTCTCGCTCCTGCCTTGACAATTCACGATCTGTTCGATGTCATGCCCAGATACCTGTACATAAGACAAAGAACAAGAACAACATATAGCAGTGTAGTTTCACTCACAACTATTAGCCAGTTAAAGAGGGCTAAACATATCGTATCAAATAAATATCATAACACAATAGTGGAACCAAATAGTAGGCATGTATATTAATGAGTAGTAGGAAGAGTATAAGCGATGCTTTTGACGTCATGATCTCCTTCGGCAAGGTTCAGATGAAATGCATCTCAACTATCGGTCAGGGAATTTGGACTCAAGCTCCCTTAGAAGTCATCGAATCAAGCTCTCTCAACACAATATTTCTTACTCTATCTCCTCTAGCGGCTTAGCTATAGTATAATTCTCTAGTTCAGCTATTCAACTATTTTTCTATAATGTCTTCAGCTATTCATCCATTCAGCTATTTTTTTATAATGTGTTCAGTTATTCATCCGTTCAACTAGCTTCTACTAAAGGAGATAGTTTCTTATATAAAGGGAAAAGAGGAGGTTGGGATCCCTACAAAGGTTGGAGGGAGTCCTATCCTTTAGGAGAGTTCCAAGGCAGGTGGAAACTACTAACTAAAGGAGTCTGTGGTTGTTTCACTTCAACCACTCCCAATGACTCATCCCCGAGGTGGTTGGAATGGAACCTCCGCCTCTATTTTTAAAAAACATTCCATAAATAGCTTGGCGCGGGTGTCTAACTAGCACAGAGCACCAAGTGGCGCGGGCTCAATGTTAAATTTCCAAGTCAGTGTGAGGATCTAATGGGCTACTCATGCCAAGGCAAAAATAGGGATTTTCACAGCTCTATTTAGGGAAATGTCAACAATAAGAATGTTGCTTTCATCAAAAGGGATGCAAAGATGGTATTTTCAAAGCATGACACTGCGTATTGGTCACAGAAACAACCCTCCAATGTGCGAGTTGGGGATTGCAGGGACACTGAAAAAATGTTGTGTAACAGCAGTTCTTGTTAGCTCAACATGGTTCTTCTAGTTCCCAGGCTATACTAACAAGCCCTTTTCCCCAAGGGTAGCAATTGCTTGCTGGTGCGTCAAAATACTGGGGCTCCCTCTAGGGGCAGCCAGGAAGGGGAAATTCCGTCAAACATATATATGATGAGTGCTGATGAAAATTTCTCTACGAGATCTCATGATTATGGTGAAGCTGAGTCTTTGAAAGCTAAGGGTACTCTTGATAGTGCTAAACCACTTCATATTACAAAGCCTATTGTCGAGCCTCTACCTCGGATGCCGAAGGCATCTTCGAAACGCACGATGATTAATCCAAATGCCAAGGCTGCTCAGAACTACTCCATTGTAGAAGATCTAGCCTAGAGTCCTTGTGCTATGTCTGCATTAGAGGTGCTCCAGTAATGTCCTACTCAGCGAAGTACTTTGCTCACTGCTATTGGGGTTGTAGATCCAAAAAACTCTCTTATGATTACCTTTGATATGTCTAATTTTAAAAAGAGACTCCCTCATCATATGGATTTCCATATTAGATCAAGTTATCGAATATGTAATATCTTTCAAACGGTCATTGATGAAGGTGCTTCCACGTGTGCAATGTCTCTTGCATGTTGGAAGGCTATTGGATCTCCCACAGTTGTTCCTTCAGCTACTCTTCTGACTGCGTTTGACGGTCATTCTCACAGGCCGCATGGTATTGTTCCGGCTTTGCCCATCTGTGGTGGGGGAAAAACTATTGATATTGAAGTTGAGATAGTAAATGAAAACTTAGACTGTAACCTTATATTGCGACGAAACTGGATCTATGACATGGATGCCATTGCCTCCTCTTTATTTCGTATTGTTTGTTTCCCTCATGAAGGGAGAATCGTCACAGTTGACCAACTGGATTGTTCTCTTATAGATCAGAATGCATCTTCTGACTCAAATGTTCCTTTGGTGGATAATACCAAGGCACCTGTTGATAATTTGGGGGTTGGATGTATTCTTCTTTGATGGGTATTTTTTATGTTCCACCTCCCTCGGTTCATATTAATGCAATTTCATCCTCCAGGTTTCCCACTCGAAGAGAGTTCTTCAGAACTCATTATTTTTTGGACCCTTGGACCTTACCTTCTCCTATGTCCACATTAGCAGAAGTTCAAGTGGGTGGAATGACATTTCCAATGTCTGCAGCAGATATTTCTTACAAATATATTGTTGACTCTACAGAATCCATCCTAGTTTCTCTTTCACCGAAGGAATTGGATGGAGATGTGGCTCCAGCTTGGACTCTTAGTTCATCTTCAGCCCAGGATTGTCTTGATACCACTCTTCCATCTGAAGAGGCCATTCTGGAAGCAATGACTGGTGTAGAGAGACTGTGGGATGATTTGCATCATCAGTCTTACTTTCTACCAGATTTGAGCGAAGTTGAATCAAGTTCTCCTAGCCCTCAGTCTTCTGGTTCTGTTCACCCAGTCCTAAATCCTTTAGCACCAGCACAGGTTTTTGCTGAAGGGAACATGGTTGTGATTTCACCTACTATCCCAGTGAACGTTTCCAGAAATCCCAATGTTATCGAGAACATTTTCATTGAAGTTGAATGTTCCCCTGAAGAGGTTCAAATTTATACCGATATCTTTCGAGAGTTTAGGGATGTTTTCGCTTGGTCTTATGAGGAAATTTTGGGTATTGATCCATCTATTGTCCAGCATGAGATCAAGGTGTACGAAAATTCTAAGCATGTTATTCAAAAGCTTTGTCCAGTCAACCCTAAGAAGGCAGCAGCTATCAAAGCTAAAGTGGAGAAGTTGCTTAAGGCAGGGTTCATTTATCATGTTCCTTTGACAAAATGGGTTTCGAATCCAGTTCATGTGGACAAGAAACAAGGAACAATTTGAGTTTGCATTGATTTTAGGGACATAAATAAAGAGTGTCCTAAAGATAACTACCCCAAACCTTTTATAGATCATATTATCGATGAGTGTACGGGAAATGAAATTTTCTCCTTCATGGACGGTTTCTCCGAATATAATCAGATTACTATCCGTCCTAAAGATCAGCATAAGACTGCATTTATTTATCCCTGGGGTACCTTTGCTTACAAGAAGATGCCTTTTGGCCTTAAAAATGTTGGAGCTACTTTTCAGCGGGCTATGTCCTATGCCTTCCATGACATCAAGCATATCATCAAGGCATATTTGGATTATTTAGTTGCTCGTTCTCATAAGAGAATTGATCATCCTTCTCACCTTTGTCAAGTATTTGAATGATGTCGGTATTATAAAATCCGGTTGAATCCGATCAAGTGTGTTTTCGCGGTCACATCCAATTGGGTGTTGGGATTTATTGTGTCTATGGAAGGGATTAGGGTAGATCCCTTCAAGTTTGAGGCTACTTCAGTTTCCTCCCCCGTCTTCAATTCGTCAACTTCAAAGTCTACAATGAAAAGCTAATTTTCTGTGGAGATTTACCGTAAATTATGCCAAGATTACGAAAGGGTTTATGCGATTATTAAAGAAAGGAGTTCCATTTTTTGGGGATGGATTTCCTCAATGCTCCTTCAATGATTTGAAAAAAGCATTGACCTCTGCACCTCTACTGAGTCCACCTGATTATAGCAGAGATTTCCTTTTGTATCTCGCGGCAGCAGAATCTACCATTGGTATGGTTCTGGTTCAGGAATATGATTCTCTTTCAAATCATGTTATTTACTACCTTATTCAAGGCCTGGTAGGACCTGAACTCTGGTACTCTCCGATAGAAAAGCTTGCTTTAGCAGATGTCCATGCTATGCAGCAGCTCAGACATTATATTCTTCTTCAAAAAACCTATGTTTTGGCAGTAGTCAATCCATTTCAATTTGTTCTCAGTAGGCGAGTGATTGGGGGCAAATACAATCGATGGATTGTCATTTTGCAGGAATTTGATCTTAAGTTTATGTCTGCCAAGTCCAAGAAATCATTGGTTTTTGCAGAATTGATTTCTAATTTTCCCTGTGGAGAAGAGATGGTTTATGATGAATCCTTCCCGGATGAACATATTTTTCTCATTTCTTCACAGGATTCTTAGTATGGGGATCTCATCGTATATCTCCAGACTGCGAATTTTCCCTCGACTTTTCCGAAAGATGACTACCATAAGTTACGTCACCTAGCTAAAATTTATTTGATCATCGGTGACACTTTATATCGTCGCGGGGTTGATTCAATCCTTAGGCGGTGCTTAGCTCTCGAGGAAGTTGAGTTTGTGCTGAATGATTGCCACAGTGGAGCTTGTGGTGGTCATTTATCTGGGCTTGCTACAGCCCAAAACATTTTGCGTGCAGGATATTTTTGGCCTTCGACTTTCAAAGATTGTATGGAACCGGTCAAAAAGTGTCATGCGTGTTAGGTTTATACTCGAAAGATGTGTGCTCATCCAGCTCTGCTCTTTCCTGTCATCACTGTCGGCCCCTTTACAAAGTGGGGTATTGATTATACTGCTTGTAACCTGCCATCGGCTAAAGGTCACAAGTACATTATTGTAGCAGTACACTACTTTACGAAGTGGGTCGAGGCTATGCCTACTTTTGGGAACGATGGTGAGACAACAACTCTCTTCCTCTTCAATCAATTCATTTCTCACTTTGGTATTCCCAAAGAGATTGTCACTAATCATGGCAGTCATTTTCAGAACAGCATGATGGCTGAATTGGCTCTGAAATTAGGTTTTCGATAGGAGCACTCATCTCTGTATTATCCTCAAGCCAATGGGTAGGTGGAAGCCATTAAAAAATCCTTGAAGCCATTCTTCAACGGATAATTGATAAAGCTCGATCCAATTGGCACATTATGTTGTATCCTGTGCTTTGGGCATACCAGATGTCAGTTAAAACTGCAACTGGTTTTATTCCATTTCAACTAGCTTACGGGTTGGAATTTATCTTTCCCATTGAATGTGAGATTCCTTCTCTTAAGTTAGCTATAGAACTTCTTCCTGACACCTCCAGTCTTTAAGAACGCCTCCTTCACCCAGAACATCTCGATGAGCAATGTCGGGATGCCGCCACGATGAATGAGGCACATAAGAAATGGATTAAGGTTCAGTACAATAAAGCGGTCAAACCTAGGGTTTTCTCTAAAGGAGACATTGTCTTGGTTTATGCACAAGAGAAGGATGCCCTAGGAGCAGGTAATTTTAAATCTATGTGGTATGGCCCCTTCATCGTTAAAAGGGTCCTAAAAAAAAGAGCTTATGTCTTGGTTGATTTTGGCGGGAATGAGTTGGTGGAGCCCATAAATGGGCTCTATTTGAAAAAGTACTATGCCTAGGATTTGGCCTAGAATCTTGCTTTTGTATATATTTTTGTTTTTGTACATATCTGAGTTTTTGGTTTTTGATGTGATTATGATGTATTTTATTTGCTTTGGCAGATTGTGTTGGATGTCATGAGTCATTTTGGTTTCCCTGATGGTGCTAGTAGACATACCCGAAACTTGGCTTTCACGGCTTGGGTACTTCATTATCCATCCGGTCATTTGTTGGTTTCAAGAGGTGTCTGCAATGGTCCTGCTTCGAACAACGTAGTAGAATACACTGTAGTGGTGTATCTACTCTCGGAAGAAATATCTTCGGGTGTTGATTCGTTAGTAGTTTTCTTGGACTCCCAGCTAGTGGTTTCAAAGTTGAACAACACATATCGGGTTTGAGACCCATTTTTGCACCGATTATTTTTTAGGGTTCGTTTGTTACAGAGATCATTTCAATTCATAACATTCATTCATATTCCTCGAGCTGATAATTGGATGGCAAACTTATTGGCTAATCAAGCAATTGATTGTCATATTCATCATTCAACATTTTAATCAATATATCAAATGCATCATCTACTTTTTATACATTTGAGTCATCACATCACATAAATATATATATATATCATCAGAGTGTTCAAAAATATACAAAATTTGGACCCATCTATCCTAAAAAATTTGGGCTTAAGCCCTATCATGTTCAGTATAAAAAATATATTACATTCATCCAGTAAAATCTATACATCTAATCCTGTGGTCCCTGCCCAATATTCTTGTTCCTATAGAACACGATAGCAGTAGCTAAACGACAGAATAACCGCACCCAGCCTCGTGGTATTCCCACTACCCGTCTATGGATAGCCTCTGGTAAGTCCTCTACTGCATACATAGGCACTTGGCGAGTTAAACTCTCCAAGTTCCTCTGAACAGAATGGAGTGTCCTACTCGGGTCTTCAGCATCCACCTCACCTCTGCTGTGCTTATGCCTTGGGTATCCTTCAGGTCTGACTGGTCCCATATCTGCATCATGATCATCATAATCTTGTAAATCATTTGCATCCAATCAAAAACCATCTTTTCATTTTTATATTTTGAAAAAATCCAAAAAATATCATATTATCAAAAATCAAAAACAAGAATCTCACTGATTGCACCCCATGCTGCATCGGGTGGAAGGACTAGATCTGGATCACCGCGAAAATCCATCCCAGCATAGGGATAATCCTCCACAGCGATAACTTGTTCCTCCCAGCATTGGAAGAATCCGTCATCCCATGTGGTCCGAGGAACTTCACTTCCCCCAATCTCTTCATTAGGTCAGCCCACCGGGCTATTCTTGGATCTCTGGGGCTGCTGATGGTAGAGATCACTTTGGGACGAAGCCCTGGAATCCTCTCAAAGAAGAATGTCAATAAGATGGTTCCATATCCAAAATTTTTAGTTTTACCTTTCTAGATTGAATTCAACTGTCTCTTCATGTTGCTCAGCAAGGCTATGCACCAATCAAAGAGGTGAATCAAGCATTCTACCACAATACTCATCTGAGTCCTGGATGCCTGATGTAGGGAAGCAGATCCTGCTACCCTGCCAATGGTAAAAAGGAGAATTTTCATGTATAATTCTTTCAATTTTTTGATTGAAATTTGAGTCCCTACTTTTTGAGACCCCTCTATGCAATAGACTTGGATGTAGTCTTCCACAGTGAGACCTCCCAAAGGCTTTCCGTGCAAATCTACTGGATCTCCTCTGCATGAGAGTCCAGTAATGAAGTATATGTCTTCCACCTCTATGTGTATAGGCATTTGATCTATCATGAAGAAGCCTTCCTCTAGTTCCCAGTTATTTACCAACATTTGGAGCAACCGGACATTACTTTTCATATTTGGCATTTTGAAGAATTTGAGCAATCCGCAATTTCAAAGGATATCGATTGAATTTTTATCCTCCATCACTTCATTATCAATGGTACTATGCTCACGCTCCCTCCAACTTATGGACATCCTGCAAAAAATCATCAATTCATTCATTAGGTTGATATTTTAAATTTTTGGTCTACACATACGCGACTTCCTTTACACATAGTCGCCTATCATACACAGGTTCGTCCAAACGAACCCACATATGCGCAGATGGTTTCATCAAAACAAAGGTTTCCTACGGTCAAATTTCTATTTTTTTTCTCTTAAAATGGAACGAAATTGATGGCAAAGATAAATTAGGAGCCTACCTGACTGTTTTGGTGTGATTTGACGGTTAATTTCTCATGTTTTGAGAAGGGGAATTTTTGCTCCAAAAGTTGCTCCTCCACTTCTGCAATGTGAAAATGATCCAAATATGAGGTAAATGGTTTATTTATACCCAGAATTTGAATTTTTTTTTTCCAAATTTCTTTATGCTTATTTTTCAAATCTATCTCAAGCTGTATAACTGTGTTGCTTGTAAGTTTTTGGAAAGGTATTCTTTCAGTGACATTTTACTAGAGTTGAGATTTTTTTCGATTTCTTCGAATCAATGACTGCTAACCTGTCATGGCAGGTATATGATTCTGAACTAGCATATAGGTTAGGAGATCCACTTTTCGTTGCATTATGAATACTAGCCTCCATTCTGATCACTTTCCATAGGGTCGATCCCATCTCATCATGAGTATTTAACCCATTTCACTTGCTGATTTTTTTGGCTCGAGGGGTCCTAACCCAAGTTCGGTAAGCAAGGTTTTCCAAAAAACCCCTATACTACTGGCCCTTTTGGCAGTGACCTGCTTTCGCAGGTCAAAGTCTCACTCGAAGTAGTATGGGTGGGTGCTGGAACCAGGTTTCCGCACCCTCAGAAAGGATGGGTAAGGCAAGCAGAGTTGCTTCCTGGTTCTGTAATTCCCAGATTACCTTGTTATGCGAAGGGTTAATTATGTTTCTATTCGCATCCACGTGCACTAGATCTACAGTTATATGCTTATTATATCATCAACACAGTAGTACATAAACAGAACATAAAAGATCTAGATCGAAGATCACAGTACACAGATCTTTCATAGCTTAAGGAAAAAAACGCACAATACAACAATTACCAGTAATTCATATAACAGTACTCATATATTCAGTTCTCTAACAATATTTCACATTCATTCATTCATCAATCCTTCCTTACAATTCCAATCCCCTTCCCAACTTGCGTACACAGCAGCAAGGTCCGCACACAGCTAGACTAAGATCTCTACGCACACAACAAGAAGGATTCTGTTCCCCAAAGCCCAAAAATATCGCTTAAACAACAAATCGCATCAATAGCCCATCATTTCTTATCCTTTACAATACAAAATGCATCTCTATTTATAACAATCTAGCCTCGAATTTCCTATGGTCTGCTACTCATGGTTTTCAGACCCCTAGTTTACCCTTTGACCCATTACAATGCGTTCGGGGCTTTGACCCACCCCAAAACCCCTCTGCTATGCTAAATATAACCAAAAATATCAAAAGTGGACCAGTTTCGTAACTTGTTAGGAGATCCCGTTCCAACAGTCCCCCAACACAATCTTGTGACTCATCCCAAGTCACTCTGCGCCGCAACATATTGTGCAATGTTGACCACTTTTAGGGAGGCAGGGCCATTTGTATTCGCAACAACTCGTTCTAACAGCCGGTGGAGGCGTGCAATGGCGGATTGAGCATCGTGTGTGAGCTGGAGTGCGGTATCATACCATGGCTTCAACCGTTTTCGAACAACCTTCTTGGAGTGGCAAAGGTTCTCAATCTTGTCCATGGTGGCTAGGCACTGCGCAGAGACGCTGAAGGGTGTGGAAGCTCAGATTTGATCCAGAACATCTTCTGCCTGCTGTAAATCCTACTAGATATGTTGAATCGTGGAATGGTGTTGTATTGTCTTCCATAGCTGTCTAGCTATTTCGACCAATTGTGATCCCTGCGTCAGCTGCTCCTTAATGATACGCCTTGTGTCTGTGACCACGACAATCCACTGGGCCCAGAATTCTGCAGGTATGTCATATTATTGTTGCATGTCCCGGTCACGGCGGTGAACCTCCCGTAACACTTTGGAGGATAGTCTTTGTAGCTCTGAACTAGATAGTTGTGCTAAGTCTAGTTGGACGTCCCCAGTAGTTGGGTCGGAAGTGCGAACTATGGCAGCGCGAGGGAGTGAACATACATTGCTTCTAGTGGGCAGTGTTCGGGAGCTGCGAAGACCTCGCAGCATGTCCTTGTATCTCAGGGTTCCTTCTGTGCATGGGTTGCAGACAATCCTCTCTGTCAGAAGCCCGTGCTCACTCCTATAACTACACTCAGCATTCCCAGGTCCTCTTACCAGTTCCTTTGGCGGGTCCGGGTCCATCTTTTTAACAGAGAGACGAGTGTCATAGAGAATATGGATGAACACAAAAAATCAGAACGCGGATAGCCAGAGTCTGTTGAAGGGTGAATAAATAGCCTGGCGCGAAGTGCCCCATTCGGAGCTATTTAATGGCGAAGTATCTCATGTGTGGCACGTACCCTCGATCCTTCGAACCGTTCTTACCATAAATGGTTGCATTGATGATCTACTGCCTGTTTTTCGTACTTGCAGGGGTCTTTTCTTATTAAATCAAGATGCGTTGATGGACATCCTTCATGCCCAAGGTCGTGTCCATGGAATGTCAGACCATGGATGACACTTGTATATCGTTCATGTACCTTGAATGAGGGTCGACGCGGGGTGTATCTGCAAGTTCATTAGCAGTATTTTTGAGCCCTTTACTTCGCACGCAGGTAGGAAGTCCCTGTGTGAGAAGTTTGCGTCATACGTCCCTATGACATTTATTCCTTGAGACGTTCGCAGATCCTCTCAGATATACCTGGGTTTGGGCCAGTCCGTAATCCGACGCAAGCTTAGGTCAATGGTACCTTGGTAATTCTATCTAGGCGAGGTTCGATCGCACCTTTGAGTGTTGCATGTCAGCAGGTCTCCGCGTAGGTCGTCTGACCTCGAAGCCCATCTGGCCACTGGGGTCCCTATGCGTAGGATCACCCTACTCCAATACTTCCCTTGAGTAAATAATACCGGTCCTTGTGTAGGTGCTTCGCATAGTGTTAGCAGTGGTGCCTCTGGCCTGCGTTCTGTGGGAATCTTAGGTTCATCCGACTGGTGATTATCATCTGCGTCCTCCTAGCAGGGCAAGGCTCTTTCTGTGGTAGAGATGCAACGGAAGTTCCTGATGGTCTGAAGGCTTCGAAGCGCCGAGACCTCATGAAATCGTCCTTGCCAATTTTCCAGCTCCTCATCGGAGTCAGAAAAACATTTGCTGTCCTTTTCCCAGCAGAGCACTCCTTCCTCCGTGGGGTTAACCCGATCTTCATCCTACATAGTTATTTTATAAATTTGATTTAATTCCTCCTTCTCATAGGCTGGTTCTGTATACCTTGCACCTTCGGCTGGATCTAGTGGTATTATGACACGTGTACCTTTGTTTTCAAACACCATGCTATGTTTCTTGAGATTGATGATACCCCCCATGTCTATTGCCCAGTCTAGCCCGATAGGGGTCCGCATCTTCAACTATTTCTATTACTTCAAAGTCAGCAAGGACCCTTACTCCTGCAATTTCAACCATGACTTTTGGTAACCTACCCAAAGGGATGATCTTCTGTTGATTTTCCATTCGCAGTTGGATAGTGGACCATTCCAATTTAGGCTCTCCCATTTTTTTCCATGTCTGCTTTGGTAAGACGTTCGCATCTGATCCAAGATCTAAGATAACTTGATCCATCTCATAGTCACTAATTTGTGCAGTTAATCGCATCTCTCTTCCGGTGCGTTTCTTATAGCTGTATATTTTGTGTACATCCTTGGTCTCAGGGATCAAACTGGGCCGAGTTGCGCAAGTATTCAGTAATGCTAAGAGATTTCCTACGACCTGTGGATTCCTTAGTAACTTCAGACATGCCTTCAAGAATGGTTCAATTCCTTCTTCTATCTGAGGCTACGCAAGGGCTACCAATGGTGCTTGTTCTTTGACAAACACTCCTTCCCAAGAGGCAAGCCTTTCCTTGGCTCCCTAGGTGACCAGCCCACTACGTGTCATGACTTTTACACTTGGATCTGCCCTCCTTAGCTTGAATTTAACTCTTTGTACATTCTACGTAGGGGTGGGCTATTTTTCCTGCATCTTGGCTATTAATATTGGGAAATATTCTACCCCGTGGTCTAGTTGTCTACAATATTTGCATGATGGCCTAATGAGATTAGGGCATTCTCTAGAAAAGTGCCCTATTTCCCCACAGTTATAACAGCTTAGTTGCCCACGTCCTCGGCCTACGCTTCCTCCTCGACCTCCTCTGCCTCGGGTCGGTGATCCTCCAAAGTGCACAACAAGTCTTGGCGACGCAGGGTCCGATTGTACCCTATATAAATTCCCATGATCCATCATTAAGTCATAGGTATGACAGTTCTACTCATCGTGTCCCACTGATTGACAGAATCGGCACCGTTGTTGTTTTATTTCTAGGAAATACGCACCTAGTCGAGGGCAATGGTTCGTATCATGTAGTCCTGCTACCTAACAATCATCACACCATAGCGCAGATCCACTTGATCCTGGTTTCAACAGGGCAGGTTCCCTACTTGGCCCTGGGCGTATTGGACTAGGTCCTCCTGCTTGCATATAATCGATCAGGAGAGGGAACTGATCCTTCATATGACCAGAAACCCGTCAACGTATACACCAAGATCCGCGCAAATGTCCTTTCCCCATTATTTTCATAGGTTCTATATCTCCATATGCATAGCCCCAAGTTGTTCCTGGATTTTTTGTACCCCTGCTGACGTATCCTCTTGGGGGGCAGCTTCTAATTTCATAGCGACTTCCACAGCTTTCTCCTATGATTCAAAGGTCTGATGACTCATCAGCGTACGCAGGTGAGGTAGCAACATAGCGATGAATGACTCCATATGTTCTCTATTGTCATACTCGAATCCTAATTCCCTAATTTCCTTCTTCAATCACTGATCAGCCTCCCATACTGACTCAAACACACCTTGTTTGAAGTCTTTTACTTTTGCTACCAGCTGGGAATAAGATTTCGGCTTCCAGAATTGTTGCTTCAAAGCATCTTTGATATCTTGAATGGAGGCGGTCCCATTCTGGGCAATGTATCGCATATACTAGTCCAGAGCTCTGTCTTCGAATGCTAAAGACAGTTGCGCCCTCTTTATCATGTCACTTGCCACATTCTGTGCAATCTAGTCAGAGTCTACCACAAACCAAAACCGGTCCATATCCTTGTCTCCTACCCCCTTGAAGGTAGGTAGTTTCAAATGCGCAGCCATATCACTGTTTAGGGGGGGTGGCGGTATAGGCGAATTCTTACCTTTACGCGGCCGAGGTGGCGATGTAGCCAGGGGATCTTGTGCAGCGAGTTCCTGTAATGGATTGTAGGCGGATCTCCCTCTGTCAAGGTTGGTCCAATAGTATTTACCACTACGGGTCACGCTCCCATCTAGATCTGAGGTCATTCAGTCAGTATGACTACACAGAATACTCTTTTCGCAAAGTAATTTCTTGATCAGCAATGGTAACATCCTCAGGAATTTTCCTCGGAATCCTTTGAAGAATCGTCGTTCGGCTTCAGAGTATGATACAAACTAATCAATGGAAAATTCTGTCACAAATCCTCCCAGCACACTATCCACCCAGTGATCCACCGTGCGCGTGATAGTATTATCAGTTTTTTCCAGCTGCTCAAGTAGCTCTGAGGTCCACTAAGTGACTTGATCATCCTTCCAGCACTTCTGGAATTCCACAAGCCTAGCCAGCCACTCCTGGAGTTCAATCGCAAAGGTTACAAAGAATATTTCATAGCTTTCAGTAAGAATGTACCTATTTTTCCACCTTTTTGCCATTAATTTTTCACTACAGTTTTATTTTACTACGAACTCCTGGATCTATCTTTCGAAACAATATTCGATCTCTTTTCTTTCCGGTTTCCAGTATTTTCTTGTCATTACCCGATTCCTCTCTCAAAATTCTTTCGGTTCCAACAACTGAACCATTTGTTGGCTCGAGGGGTCCTAACCCAGGTTTGGTAAGCAAGGTTTTCCAACAAACCCCTATACTACTGGCCCTTTCGGCAGTGACCTGCTTTCGCAGGTCAAAGTCTCACCTAAAGTAGTATGGGTAGGTGATGGAACCAGGTTTCTGCACCCTGAGAAAGGATGGGTAAGGCAAGAAAAGTTGCGTCCTGGTTCTGTAATTCCCAGATTACCTTGTTCAGCGTAGGGTTAATTATGTTTCTATTCACATCCACGTGCACTAGATCTACAGTTATATGCTTATTATATCATCAACACAGCAGTACATAAATAGAACATAAAAGATCTAGATCCAAGATCACAGTACATAGATCTTTCGTAGCTTTAGGACAGAAACGCACAATACAAAAATTACCATTAATTCATATAACAGTACTCATAGATTCAGTTCTCTAACAATCTTTCGCATTCATTCATTCATCAATCGTTCCTTACAATTCCAATCCCCTTCCCAACCTGCGCACACAGCAGCAGGGTCCACACCCAGCTGGACTAGGATCTTCGCGCACACAGTTAGCAGGAGTTTGTTCCCAAAAACCCAAACAAATCGCTTAAACAATAGATCGCATCAATAGCCCATCATTTCTTATCCTTTACAATACAAAATTCATCTCTATTGATAACAATATAGCCTTGACTTTCCTATGGTCTGCTACCCATGGTTTTCGAACCCCTATTTTACCCTTTGACCCATTACAATGCGTTCGGGGCTTTGACCCACCCCAAAACCCCTACGCTATGCTAAATATAACCAAAAATATCAAAATTGGACCAGTTTCGCAGCTTGTTAGGAGACCCCGTTCCAACAGATTTTTTTAATCATGACTTGGTGGTAGAACCTTCCTTTACATGGGCTTCCTAGTTAGTTCCTCGCTAGCATTTGTCACCCATGCTACAATATATGTAGGCTTGGGAGTCCTCTTTAGTTCCACCATGACATATACGTTGAATTTGCATTCTTCTTCTTCTTCGCTCCCATTTTTCTGGCCATTACCATAGAGGCTCCCTTTTTTTTGGTTGTCGAGTTGTATTTATGGATTGCATATTGACTACTTGTTGATCTTGGCCTTTAGCCGGCTTCATTTGGACTCAATTTTTAAGCCATATTTTTACCTTGAATTTTTTTACAAGTTAACCATGCAATCACTTAGCTACCGCGACTTGACACATTGCTATCCATGGATGGAACATTCCTTTGAGTATCATTGACCAGTTTCTGCCTCCTTGCATTGCGCATAGGATTGTTCCTATCCCCGGAACTAGTGCATATGTTTTATGATACTCATTCTATCCATTGTACTATAGCATTATTTTATTCTTTTTCAGGCTTTGAATATGAAAAATACAAAAAAATCAAATATATTAAAAAGAGTGGGAACGGGATATTACTTCATATTTTGATGGTAGCTACAGTGTCTGTTTTGTCGCCCTTGAACAAAGAACAAAGAACTATGTTTTTCCTTCATTTGGGATGGTTTTAGTTTTGACTTAGGAGAAGCCATAACCTTGTTACATGTTTCAGTTCTTCCCCAGTTGGTTATATCTTCCAATCATATGGAGGGTTTGTTCATGCCTCCTGCATGACAAACTTATACAAAGTTATCATTTGCTGCCATAGTCAATATGAGTCATGCTTTTGTTCAAGGGAAGTTAACCTCAGTTGGCCTCTCTATGGTGTCTCTTGCCTCATTTTTTCAGTCGGCCTTCCCGGTCTTGTCAGTGTATTGTTATATCACATCAGATATTTGGTCCTATGCTCGTGCTGGTTTGAGAAGGTCTCCATTGAATTCTTGCTGGCAGGTTTGTCTCTTATCGACTATGACATATTGCTCTGAGAGAAAACCTAGAGTAGCACCCTGGCCCTATTTACATCATTGATAGGTGACCTTGTACTCAACATTTGATCATCATCATGCGTCTTTGATTGAGTGGTTTCCCTTGTGTTCGACATCAGCTTACATTATCACACATGGGATTGTGCAGTACCTTTATTTCCATTTGACCCTATTGGTGGATATCTTGCCTTTTTGTCAGCTTTCATTATTGGTTGGTTCAGAGGGTTTCTTCTGTGCACTAGCTTCATTTTGTGCATGCCGGAAACGTACTTCGGGTTGGTTACTTCACTCTACTTCATCCGATTCCTTCCAAATTTTGGCCTGCGGTTTACACTCGCACTGGACTGATGTGGGATGCTTTAATGCCTTCCTTCCAGCATATTTTTTCCCATCAACTCTGACTCATTGCTCTGGGAATAAGATCTAGATTCTTTTTGTCAGTACCTTAGGGTTTGCAGTCATCAGTGGCAGATTCTTCACCATTGTCAGTGAGGATACATCATTGCCTTCTTATTGGTGGATTATTTCAAGTGTTCGACTTCAACTCATTTATTCGCACTTGTTGGATTGTACTGGGGAACCTTGATGCTCAATATCATTATTGGTGGGTTGTCTCGCGTCTTTTAACGGTATACATTAATGACCGGTAATCAAACGATTTCTCACATGGTCAACTTCAACTCATTTATTCCCATTGTGTAGAATTGTGCCATAATGATTGGTGAAGACCTCGGGTTTGCATCAACATGATTCGGTTCACTTAGACAGCTTCTTCAGTTTTCTGCCAGTGATGTTGTACACCCTTATATGTTGCAGTTGCACCACAACATCATCTTATATGTTGGCTCCCGAGTTGTGTGTTGTATCATTTGTTCCACCACTTCTGATTTGGTACTTGGAGATTCAGTTGTGAATTTTATCTCAGATATCTATTTTCACCATCATTGATCAGTCTTCTATATGTGATACTTGGACCTGATTTTGACTTGTACTTCCAGGCAGTGATCAGTGATCAGAGGATTCATTATGTACTTTAATTTTTGACAACTATACCTGTATACATTTTGGATCTGCTCTATATTCCATATGTGGACATGCTTTTTATTTTACTAAGCATGGGTATGCCTGCCTCAGATATGAGCTATCTCTCTGATTTCTCTCGCTGGTTTTTTGGTAGGCTGAAATCTGGTAAAGTCCTCTCTAGTCCTAGCAAGGTTCTTTCTACGCACATAATACATTTCGGCCATCATGTACCCCTTCTGACCTCATATATTAGGGGGCATCTGTTATAGTGTTATTTCTCACCTTCATATACTTGATGACTTACACTTTGGCCTTGGGCACCCCTTCCTCCAGACTTGAATAATTTTCTCAAAAACAGTGTCTTAAAACCCATACATGATTTTTCCCACACTTTTCCGCGTATACACGCGAGTCCATTCATAGATATCCACGTATATATTTTTAATTATTAAAAAATATATAAAATCCCTATATTTGAGGTGAGTTTGATGGTTATTCCAGTAACTCAACCACCCCATCCCATGGCCCAACTGCTCCTAACTGTAGAAACTAATTTGAGGGAGTATAAAATCCCCTCCAAGGTATGGCCTAAGGGAGAGAGAAAAGATATAGATATTATACTCTGTTGGAGCACTATTCAAGTTTGATGTTCTCATGCCTCCTGCACTTCCCAGGTATATTCAGGAAACCCTTGTTTCCTTGATATGTTCATCACTCTGTATGACATCTATTGTGCACACATCTTGGAAGAATTCTTGCGAGGCTAGGGCTAGATGGATCCAAGGGACGGTATGTTCGAAGGCCGTGGCAGGATTCAGGTGATCTCTCCATGTTTTTATTACTGTACGTGTCATTCATAATAAGAAGAGTCATCTTGTTCTCGAAATTTATGTGTTAATGATGCTTAATATATGTATAATAATCGTTAATTGAACATTTAATATTGTTTTCATGATATTATACATGCCTTTCACTAATAGCCAGGAACTATATATGATGTAAAACTAGGTTTTTGTGTTCGTTCTTTATGGATTTAAAGGTTTCAAAGCACAAAGTGTTACAGGGGGTTTGCACCCCGTAGGATCTACATCAACCGAGGGACTTTCGGGTAAGTTCTACAACCAGTAATATCTAGTTTTTAGTGTATAGGTTAGTTAAAGTGAGTCCTTCTTGAATGGCATGCCCTTGATCTGTGAAGGTTGTCAACCCAAGACCTTTAGGGTATTAATTCTCGAAAAAGTGTTGTCTTCTAAGTTCTCTATATCCCTTTCAAGTTCATTAATTTTTGTCTAGTTCACCTCACCTTTTTCCCTTTTTCATCAATAATTTCTGAAAAACTTCTCTTCATGCTTGGTTTCTTGGTGTACCTCCCCCATGGTTATTTCTGCATTTGATCACTGTTTGGCACCCTTGTGGACCTTTAGGCTCAAAAGACCCTAGTTTTCTACAAACAAAAGTGCTTCATGTCTTCCTTGCTGCAAGATGTTCTTCCTTAAGGAGAATATCTCTTACCTTACCAACTTTCTGTTGATAGTCATTTTAACACTCTTGTAGAAGTGTCAAAGTTCACATTTACCTCTTGCAGAACTTGAACTTGATAAAGTAGTCATCTTTCAAGATTTTCTTATCTTTCTTAGATAACCATATGTTGATCTTCTATTACATCTGAGCCAGCTTCTAGCACAAGAAAAGAAGTGCTTAAAACATCAATGATTACTTTGCAACCTGTGAAACCCTAATGACCTAGTGGGAGGTTCCTTTGACCATGGTCTTGACTGAAAATTGGCTTGGAGCCTTCAAGTGTAAAAATAGAGTATTGATAAAGTGGTGCATTGAAGATCCAAAATCCAATGTACTTGATTTATCTAAAGAGCCTATAGAGATAGTTTTGAGACCATCAATGCTGGAGGAACCTGGTGAACATGGGAAAAAATAGGCTGATTGGTAACCCTAAATGGAAATGGAGCGATGGGCAAGGGAAAAATATAGTAAATGAGGTTATAGGTGGGAAAATAAGATGGAGATGAGTGGCACAAGCCCATAATGAGTCCTTTAGGAGTGGCAAGGTGACCATGAAATGGAAAAATGGTAGAATAGTGAAAGATTTTTCATAAGGATAATGAAGGTAGTGATATTTCTAAAACTCACAATGTTCAGGGAATTTTATTTTTAGAAATATATAACCAATATTTAGTCATCTACAGATGGTAAAAATGATTGATGACTAACAGAGAAATCGGGACATCCTGATATTCCCATCGTTGTAATTGAGAGTGGATGGCCTTCAGTGGGGAATGATGTGGCTACTTTTGAGAATGTGTAGACTTACAACAACAATCTGATCAAACATGTGCTTTCAAATGCAGGAATGCCAAAGAGGCCTGGACAGAACATCGATACATATATTTTCTCTCTTTTCAATGAAAATCTAAAAGGCAGGGATGAGGATGAACGACATTTTGGACTTTTATATTCTGATCAAAACCTTGTTTACCCTGTCAACTTCTCTCCTTAATTTGATCTGTCTTTGCCATTAAAATTTACAATACCATAAATTTTCTCAAAATAAAAAGAAGGCCTAAAATATTTTCTTTCTTTCACCTTTTACGAATGTAATGCCATACATATATTGGAACCTGTGTTCAAGTTTCAATTGTGGACACTTCCTTAATACCAGAATAAGATTATTATTATATGTTGTTCCTTATCCCATTCTTGTCACCCATAACGAAAACCAACCAAATTAGTAACTCATTTTAATATCCATTTTACAGTTTGCATCCAATGAATTTGAATTTGGCCGAAAAGAAAAAAGAAACATAAGCTTTCTATTATATAATAAAAGAGAGTACATTTGCTTAAATCATCTTAACCATTTTTTAAAGAAGAAAAATACGCTTTCTATTGCATAATAAAAGAGAGTATATTTTCTTAAATCATTTTCTAAGTTAAACATCCAATAAGGATTGTTAAAAAAACACAGACCATCTTCTATACTTGCTCTTGAAAACATAGACAGTTCTACAGAAAACATACTATTGTTTAACAGTTCTGCAAAAATATGGCCATTCTTAAGAAATACACAATTCTCCATAGATCAAATAGTAAGGTATGGCATTTACGACATAGGAATTCTTATTGAATGAATTCTGGTATTTCAAAAAAAAATCTTAACCTGCACCTAAACCAAAACAATAAATTATTTTAAAATATGGCGTTTGTATCAATTGGAGATTTTGTTGAACTATGACATATGCCATTTCAAATAATCTTGTTTATAGTTTGATTAATTAGATGGACCATCTCATAGTTTTTGTATTCTAGTTTAATTTTCACCAAAAATTTATTAACTTATTATTATATAAATTTTATAAAAAAATACAAGGAAAAAATGATGAATTTCAATTGTACCTTTCACCTAATTGAGTGCCTCAGATTGAAAGCTTAGTCGAGTACTATGGGAGAGATTGGAGATCTAAAAGGCTGGGAGGAGAGGAAGACCAGTGAGCATTGTAGGTCTAGACCAATTGACTTGATCGACATAGCCCAGTTGAAGCACCTCTAGGTTTTCGATTGGGGAACAACTTATTCTACAAGTGTTGATCATGAAAATGACAACGAAAAGAATGAGAAAAACTAGTAAAAAGAGCATCTTGTGGACAAGTGATTGGAGGGATGGTGTGTTTTTCCATGTGAGTGGTTGTTTTACCATTTGTGTTCTTATTTTTATAAGTTACCAAGTTTTTTCTAATTCCTTAACAAACCTTTATTAACCTTTGGAGGAATAATATTTTCATTGTCCCTACAATTTAATCAGAAATATTAGTAACTATGTTTTTACCTATAAGATTTGAAGTGCAACTGTCTATTGAGTTGTTCAAATTGAAAGAGGAAAGGTCTAATGAGCTATTCAAATTTCAAATGTTAGTGTCAAGTGAGTCATTTCAATATGCAATCGTTTGAAAATGATGACCATATTGTGTTTTCAGGCTTCCTTGCTCTGCTCTGCGGAATTGTGTTTTCGAGTTGCCTTGCTCCTGCTCCGACAGGTGCATTGGAGAATTCTAGCTATCAAGGTCCCTTGAGATTAAAACCAGATGGAAAAGTGCATTTATTGGGGAATATGGGCATCAACCAAAAGACTATCTATCAAAACAAAACCTGAACTCATTCTGCATTACAGAAGGAATGAACTAGGCAGGTTAGGTTGACTGGCTTCTTAGCCCACGACCTTTAAATAAGGTTCTTGTTCCATCTTCTCATTATTCTGGAACCTACAAATTTTCATCAAATTATGTTAGAAAACGTCAAATTATGCTAGACAGCAAGGAAGGTGGGTGATAGAAATGAAATATATCTAATAGATGATAGAAAAACTAGGGATTGAGCAACCCCTATTTTCGTTCTGGCCTTTTTTTACCAGCAACTAAGAACTATTTTATAGAGAGAGGGGCGCGGGTATACCTGCCTTTTAGTAATCAGAGTGAAGTATTGAGGGGTTGGTTATATAGGTTGGATTATATAGGGTAGGTTGTAAGGCTGGAAATCAATGGATGTATAGCTCGCTTGAAATGTGATTCAATTTGTTAGGGTCAATTAGCAAAACTCTCTTAATTTGTTAGCATCAGTATTAATTGTAGAAAATCTCTCTTAATTTTTTAGCCTCTACATTAATTGTAGAAAATCCAAAAGTCTTATTTTTTTATCGAAATAATAGGAACCATGAATTTTGAAGGTCAATATTAATTGTAGCCAATCCAAGAGTTTTATTTTATGATAGAAATAATAGGAACAATAAAATTTGAAGGCCAACTTGTAGTTTGTGTTGAAAAATAATTAGATCATCCCCATCTTCATTTCATAGACAACTCCAATATTATATAATGTTATCACAATATTGTAGCTTAATAGCTATTATATATACATACCCCATAGCGAGTAGTGTGAAGGCCCAGGTAGTCATGGCAGATAACCTTGAGGTGATGGAGTCCAGAAAGGCTTGAAGCAACTCCTACCACGATAGTTATCACAGCAAAAATAGCCATGAATCCTATGGCTTCATTCCCCATTGGAAAATATACTAGAGAAAATCTGATTCGAAGAGCTGTTCTGGGACCTACAAATTTTCATCACAAAATCAATCATCAAAACTCTCACCAACACAAAAAAAAATTATGACTAGAAGAAGAATAATGTCTATTTTGGGGTTAGACATTAATAGCTACCAGTAGAATATAATACCTATAAACACATACATGGAGAATTTCCACATCAAAAGAGCCTTGGGTATATAATTTCTTAACAGACTGCTTATAGTTATGGTATGGAACTGGGCAAAGGGAAGCTACTGCAGGATATGCTCGAACAACATAATCTACAAGAACGTAATAGAATAATTGCAACTGTTTAATTAGCTTTTGCCTACAACCTATTGGAAATACTCCCAACCACTGCCATGAATAAAATTGGCAGCATCCCACACTTCAATTGAATTTTGCTACAGGAAGGACAAGGCACACGATCCAAATCTGCAGGAGTTTTCACGCAATCCCCAAAATGTTTAGAAATAGAGTACCAAAGCCATTACTCTGTATTATTTCTTATCCATTGTATTCACCTACCTCTTTTTCCCACACATTGCAGCCTGCAAGTTTTAACCTTTACCTCTTAAACTTTCTTCGAAACTTAAATTTACGCCGATGCAATTTGGTGGGACCCATCATATCTTGCCGGATTACCAAATCTTCCCACAAACCTTTGTTTCTGCCTTATTTCTTACCTTTTCACTTTTTGCAGTTCCCAGTGCTTTGCACGTTGCATACCGCACTTCGCACATTATATCATTTAACTTTTTCGCCCCGCACCAAACCTTGCGATGTTGCGATGCGACATCGTCATCGCACATTGCAAATCTTAAATATCACACTTCACATGATTTATTGTCTACCTTTTTGGTGCCCGCGGTTCGTACTTCACACTTTTTATGATTCAATTTTTTCTCGCCTACATTTCGTACTTCACACATTTTTAAACTTACCTTTAAGCACCCGCAATTTGTTTTTTTAAAGATGCAATCGCAAATAGCATGTCAAAAGCTCAGGATTTTAGCACACATAGTACTTCGCAACTTATTTAATTTGTGATGCGATGCGATTACATATCACATATCGCAAGCTCAGGAGGATAGCGCTCGTAAACTAAATGTTTTAAGTTGCAATGCGATCGTGCCATCACACATCGCAATCGCAAGAACTTAAGTTTTCCAGTATGCGCTAGTTAAAATTTAATATCGTCGAAATGCGATTTGTGATGAGGGCATGGATGCAATGTGGTTTTGAAGCTGAAACCTATAATATTTCAATTCTGGAAGTTTGTGTTTTGTACGCAGTTTCGTGTAGAAACAAAAGAATAGAGCGGAATGACAATTTGGTTATTACCCATCCGTTTCTACATTGAATTACATTAAAGTTACAGGATCCGACATTTTGTATTAAAAGAATGTATTTTTCATTAGTTTATTGAGATGAATGAAAAGAATAATTCCTCTCCTGTGTGTTCTCTCTCTCTCTGTCTATGTGCAATTTTTATTTCCACATTTTCTGTGTAAACTGTTTGTGCTTCTTTGTTTCGTGTATGTTCTTGACATAGCATCAGAGCATACCATAATTTCCAACATGGTATCAGAGTAGGTCTAGGCGCTCAATGAAAGAACGAGCTCTTTACTAAAGAAGTTGAAAGTTTGTTTTGAGAAGTGGATTATCCAACAATGAGAAGGTTTTTTTTTTACACAGTCAAGATGGCAGTAGCAGGCACAATCCTAACTAATTTTCAACTACCACAGTTCAATGGGAAGAATTGTGAATATTGGGCCATTACGATGAAGGCCTTGTTTGCTTCACTAGATATTTGGGAGCTAGTGGAAAATGGTTTTCAATAACTAGCAGATGCAACAACATAATGCTTTAACACAAGCAGAAAGAGATTTTTTGAGAGACAATAAGAAGAAGGATTCCAAAGCCCTCTTATATATTTTCCAAGAAGTACATGAGAGTATTTTCCCAAGGGTTTTGGCAGTAACGAAGTCAAAGGAGGCATGGGATACCCTCTAGACAGCTTATCAAGGCATGGCAAAGGTGAAGACAACAAAACTTCAAATGTTGAGAAGAGATTTCGAAACTCTTTGTATAAAAGAGCCTGATAATATCGACTCATTCTTTACACATTTGATTGGGTTGGTTACCCAAATCAGGTCTCATGGAGAGACACTTCAAGAAAGGAGAATAGTTGAGAAAGTCTTAAGAAGTTTACCATCAAGATTTGATGCCATAGTTGTGGCCATAGAAGAGACAAGGGATCTCTCACAATTTTTAGTGGATGAGCTTCATGGATCACTGATGTCTCATGAGCACAGACTGATCAAAGCAACAAACTACTCATTGGAGCATGCATTTAAGACACAAATGTCTTTTTTTCAAGGTAGAGGTTGAGGAAGATCAAACTACCGAGGAAGAGGAAGAAACCCACAAAGAGGTGGAAGAAGTATCCCTGCAAGCACAAGTGGAAGGGGCAACAATCAGAATCCAAGCCAAGGCTCAAGCCAGAATCAAGCACAAGGACAAAGGTGAGATAAATATTATGTCCAATGTCATTATTGCAAAAAGTATGGTCATTATGTAAATGAATGTAGAAAGAATAAAAATGACATGGGTAGTAAACTTGGTGTAAATTTCACAAAAGAAAATTAGAACCATGAAGATTTATTTTTATCTTGTAATGTAGCACAAGAAAAACAAGAAGATATATGATTCTTAGATTCATGGTGTAGTAACCATATGACTAGAAACATAGCAATGTTTTTGAATCTAGATGAAAGTGTAAAATCTGAATTGACATTGGGGACTGATAGCAAAGTCTCTGTCATGGAAAAAGGAAGAGTAAATTTTCTAACAAAGAAGGGAAAGAATAATTCCATACCAGATGTCTATTACGTCCCCAGTTTGAAATGTAACCTTCTAAGCATTGGACAGCTCATGCAAAAGGGCTACAAGTTGTTTTTTAAATATGATGTGTGAACAATCATGGATAAACCTCCAAGTAGACAGCTCAATGCGAAAGTGCATATGACAAGAAATAGAATGTTTCCTCTCAAGATGAGATCAAACTTGAAGGAAGGAGGTGTTTTAGCAGCTGTCACACAAGAAATATTTCAAGAAGAAGTGAAATATGAGAATTGGTTATGGAATTTGAGATTTGGTCATCTCAATTTTAGAGGTTTGAACTTGTTGCATAGAAAAGGCATGGTAAAGGGATTACCACTCATAGAGAAACCAGACAACCTATGTGAAGGCTACATCTTGGGAAAACAACAAAGAGAATCATTTCCAGCAGGAAAGAGTATAAGGGAAAATGAAACTTTGGAGATTGTCCACTCATATGTATGTGGACCAATGCAAATGCCATCATTAGGTGGAAATCACTATATTTTTACATTTATAGATGATTACACAAGGAATACATGGGTCTATTTTCTAAAACATAAAAGTGAAGTGTTTGAACAATTCTACCACTAGAAAGCTCTTGTTGAGAAGAAAAGTGGACACTACATAAAAGTGTTGAGAACTGATATATATGGAGAGTATATCTCCAGAGGCTTCCTACGTTTCTTCAGGGAGCATGGAATACACAAGAAAGTTACCACAAGGTATACACCTCAGCAAAATGGTGTAGCATAAAGAAAGAATAGGACCATCATGGACATGTCAAAAAGTATGTTAAAGGAAACTCAATTTCCAAATGATTGCTGGGCAAAAGTTGTCTCTTGTGTAGCATATATCATAAATATATGTCCAACCAAAGGTGTGATGAACAGAGTTCCAGAAGAAGAATGGAGTGGAACAAAAAAATTTGTCACTCACATGAGAGTATTTGGATGTGTAGCATATGCACATGTCCCAGATCAGTTAAGGAAGAATTTGGACAACAAGGGGGAGAATGAATATTTCTTGGATACAGTGATGAATCCAAGGCTTACAAGCTCTATAATACATCAACCAAGAAAGTAATGATCAGCAGAGATGTTCAGTTCATAAAAGAAGAAGCTTGGGATGGAAGTTTAGATAAGATAGTAAATGTGAATACATGTATGTCTCATGACAAGAAAGAGGAATGGACTACAACAAGCAACTCCTCAAAAGCGGATCCACCTCCACCTACACAACCTCAAGAGAGCACGCCGCAAGGAAGCAATAGAACAACATTGGGAAATCAAGGAATTGCTTCTCCAAGCACACCACGGGGATCAACAACTCCCTTGAGTTCAAGTGCAATTCCAAACACATCTTCAGCAAATACAAGAATACCAAAATTCAGAAATTTAAGTGAAATTTATGAGCAAGAAGAATTTGATAATAGTGTTGGTCTAAATTCTTTATTTGCATTATTTTGTCATGTTGATGACCCAATCCATTTTGAATATGCAGTAAAATAAGAGAAATTTATTGAAGCAATGAATGAAGAAATAGGAGCAATATAAAGGAATGGCACATGGGAGTTAGTGGACCTCCCACAAGGAAAAGAAGTTATTGGAGTGAAATGGGTCTATAAGACCAAAAGAAACATTAAAGGAAAGATAGAATGGCACAAATCAAGGCTAGTTGTCAAAGGCTACAAGCAACAGCAAAGAAGAGACTATGAGGAAACCTTTGCACCAATTGCAAGGATGGAGACAGTGTAGATAGTGTTATCTATAGAAGCACAAAAAAATGGAAAGTTTATCAAATGGATGTGAAGTCAGCATTCTTGAATGGAGTGTTGAAAGAGGAAGTGTATGTTGAACAACCTCCTGGCTATGAAATAGAAGGCCAAGAACACAAGGTGTGTAAGCTATGGAAAGCCCTTTATGGGTTGAAGAAAGCACTACGAGAATGATACAACAGGATTGATGCTTACCTGATGGACAATGGGTTAAAAAAGTGTGATAGTGAACCCACACTCTACATCAAAGAAAATGACAGTAAAATTCTTATTGTTGTTCTGTATGTAGATTATTTTATTTTACAGGCAATGGTGTTTCTCTCATTGTTGATTTCAAATAAGTCATGAAAAGTGAGTTTTAAATGACTAACTTGGGTTTGTTAAGATAATTTTTGGGCATAGAAGTAAAGAAAACATAAAAGGGAATTTTTATCTCCCAAGAAAAGTATGTTGCAGAGATTTTAAAAAGGTTCCATATGCAGAACTGCAAGCCCTCATCAACTCCAACTGTCATGGGATTGCAATTAAGCAAGGAATATTGCAGCAAGAATGTTAATCTGACATTGTACAAAAGCATGCTTGACAGTCTAATGTATTTGACTACAACTAGGCCTAATATAATGTACGCAGTAAGTTTGATATCCAGATTCATGGAGACACCCAAGGAGACACATTGGAAAGAAACCAAGAGAATATTCAGGTATGTAAAGGGAATAAAGGAGTATGGTGTCCTATACTCTGAAACTGATGATTTTAAGTTGATTGTTTACACTAACATTGATTGGGTTGGAAGTGTTGATGAGAGAAAGAGCACATCAGGGTAAATTTCTCATTTGGGATCGGAAGCCATTTCATGAGCTTCTAAGAAGAAGCCAATAGTTTCATTATCAACATTAGACGCTGAATATGTAGCAGCAACAACAGCAACATGTCAAGTAGTTTCGATAAGAAGGATATTGAGGTATTTATGTCATGAACAAGACAAAGAAACCACAATTTTCTGTGATAACAGTTTGAACAGCAATTACATTGTCAAAGGATTATTTTTTCCACAAGAGAACAAAGCATATTGATGCCAAATACCATCTCATAAGGGAATTAGTTAAAAATGGTGAAATTGTGTTGTAGCATTGCAGGTCAGAGGAATAGTTTATAGATATCCTCACAAATCTATTGAGACAAAAAAAAGTTGTTTACCTTATAAAATGTCTGGGAATGGTTGATGGCGGCAATTGTGATTAAGGGGGAGTTGTTGGGTATGTGTTATATTCTTTGCATGACTAAGCAAGCGCGGGGGGGGGGGGGGGGGTAAGAGGGGGGGTGATAGCCCACCCTTTGTGTTGGGCGCAATGGGGGGGTCACAAGGGGGGCAGTAGCAACCCCCTGTCAGGGTTCGGGGCAGCGGCCCGGCGAAAATTTCTGGTCCTTAATTTCTAGTGGGTAGTCCGCGTCCATGGTTTTGCGCGTGGTTTTGCACATGGTTTTGGGGTACGATGGTTTTTGGCCCTTGTTATTTTTTGTAGATCTGGTCAAGGGAACTACGGTTATGTTCTAATCCAAGGTTAATGGATTAGGGTTTATGTATGCTTTGGCATGTATATATACATGTTGTAACACTAAAAGGAATATAATGAAAAATCAAGCTGGTCGTCCCGATTTGGGATCCAGGGGAAAATCTTTGTGTTTATCTATTATATGTTTTATGCTCTCACTATTGTTTAATTTCTATTAGAAGATTCGTGCGTAGATAATTTCTATTCAGGGTTAAAACCTACATTTGGTATCAGAGGTGTTTCGGCTTCAAGGGGACGCCTTTGCTGCTGAGGGTTTTTTGCTCGGGCCTGAGGTAGACCCTGTTCAGTGGGAGATCTGCGGGATCAATTCTTGTGGTGAAAGAAGATGGCGAGCGGCGGGAGATAGAGATCGAGAAATTTAATGGTCAGAGTTTTGAGTTGTGGAAGCTCAAGATGGAGGACTCAGGTGCATCCTTTCACTTCACTCCCCATAGGGAGTGGTTCTACGAGTATGAGAAATATGATGGTGATGTCTTCCTAGGGGATTATAGGAAGGCCAAAATCGTCGAACGTGGAAAGGTCAAGCTGAAGATGCAAGGTGGAAGGATTAGAACACTTCCTGGTGTTCTGCATATTCCTGCATTGGCTAGAAATTTGATTTCTGTAAGAAAGATGGATGATGAAGGTGTAAAAACATTGTTCGAGAAAGATGCCTGCAAGATGGTTTTGGGAGCACTGGTATTAATGTGGGGAGTTTGGATTGGAACTCTGTACAAGCTACAAGGTAGCACTATTATTTATGGGTGTAATAGTTCTGTGGTTCCTGAAATTGGAGTGGAAAGCCTAGCTGTTTCTGGAGAAAAGACCATGTTATGGCATCAAAGGCTTGGACATATTGGAGAGAAGGGCCTTCAGATACTGCATAGAAATGGTATGGTAGAAGGTATGTCTAATGCTCTCTGGATTTCGAT
The DNA here is from genome assembly GCA_034641835.2 of Pinus albicaulis. Lineage (NCBI taxonomy): Eukaryota > Viridiplantae > Streptophyta > Pinopsida > Pinales > Pinaceae > Pinus > Pinus albicaulis. The sequence goes on from CM076580.1 coordinate 1,607,692,141, forward strand.
TTCTGTGAACATTGTGTATATGGGAAGCAGAATCGGGTGAGTTTTCCTTCTGGTGCTAAGAGGGCGAACAAGATATTAGAACTCGTGCACAGTGATGTGTTTGGACCTGTGTCAGTTCCATCACTGGGAAATTTTGTGTACTATGTTTCATTCATAGATGACTTCTCAAGGAATACATGGATATATTTATTGAGGAAGAAATCTGAAGTTTTTGACAGATTTAAAGAATTTAAGGCTCTGGTGGAAAACCAGACAGAGAAGAAGATAAAGGCGCTAAGGACATATAATGGTGGGGAGTTCTGTAAGAAGGAATTTGAAGAGTTCTGTAAGAAGTGTGGTTTTGCATGACAGAAGACTACTCCATACACACCTTAGCAAAATGGAGTTGCATAAAGAATGAACAGAACACCGATGGAAAAGGCAAGAAGCATGCTTAGTGGTACCGGGTTAGGACAAGAATTATGGGCAGAGGCAGTGGAGACTGCATGCTATCTGGTTAACAGATCATCTTCATCAGTGTTGAGGGTTTCTTATGGACTGGTAAGAAACCCTCTCTTTCACATCTAAGGGTATTTGGATATGATGCATATGTACATGTTCCAAAGGAGAAAAGGACCAAGTTGGATAATAAATCTGAAAGGTGCATCTTTATTGGGTATAAGGATGGTTTAAAAGGTTACAAGCTTTGGAACTCGGAAACAAGGAAGGTTGTGTACAGCCGAGATGTGGTGTTTAGAGAGGTGAAAGATGTTTTTAAACATGAAATCATACCAAAGGAACCTGAGAAGATAGAGTTTGAGCTAAAGGAGTATGAATCAGACTCTACAGCAGAAGAAGATTCAGAAGAGGAAGAGCCACAAACTCTAGCTTTGAGAAGATCAGTTCGAGAAAGAAGGCAACCAGAAAGGTATAGTCCATTTTCTTAACTATAACTGATGATGATCCTAGAACTATCAGGGAGGCAATAGATTCAGAGGATGGAAAACTCTAGAAGGAAGCCATGGTTGATGAAATGGCATCCTTGCACAAAAATGAGGCATGGGATCTGGTGGAGTTGCCGGCTGGAAAGAATCCCATTGGGAGAAAATGGGTTTTTAAGAAGAAGATGAATGTAGAAGGCGAGGTGGAGAAATACAAAGCTCGGTTGGTAGCGAAAGGTTATTCCCAAGTGCCGGGAATTGATTTTGGTGATATTTTTTCTCCTATTTCCAAGGTTACTTCTATTATATTACTTTTATCTATTGTTGTTGCATTTGATTTTGAGATAGAACATATGGATGTGAAGACAACATTTCTTCACGGGGATCTAGAAGAGGAGATATACATGAAGAAACCTGAAGGCTTTATGGTGAATGGTAAGAAATAACTAGTATGCAGGTTGAAGAAGTCTCTGTATGGGTTAAAACAGTCACCAAGGATGTGGTATCAAAAATTTGATACCTATATACGGGGTCTTGGCTTCACCAGAAGCAAGGAGGACCATTGTGTTTATTTAAAATCAATTGGTGACCGTGTTATTTATTTGGTCTTGTATGTGGATGATATGTTGTTGATTGGAAATGACAAAGAAATTATCCAAGATTTGAAGACCCAACTATTCTCCAAATTTGACATGAAGGATCTTGGTGCTGCAAACTATATTCTGGGCATGGAAATTAGGAGAGATCAGGCAAAGAGGACGCTCTGGTTAAATCAGAGGAAGTATGTCGAAACTATATTGCAGAGGTTCAATATGTAGGATAGTAAACCGGTGAATGCTCCTATTCCTGTAGGTGTAAAGCTATCTGCTGAATAGTGTCCCAAGACAAAAGAAGAAGAGGAGTGTATGTCCCATGTTCCATATGCAAGTGCAGTGGGTAGCCTAATGTATGCAATGGTCTGTACTAGACCATAAATTTCACATTCAGTGGGAGTATTGAGCAGGTTTATGTCAAACCCAGGGAAGGAGCATTGGAGGGCAGTGAAGCGGGTTTTCAGATATTTACGTGGCACTAGTGATTATGGCTTGTGCTACCAGGGAAGACCAGGATTGGAAAGAATATTGGACATTCGTGGTTTTGTTGATGCAGACTAGGCTGGAGATCTAGACCAAAGAAGATCTACAAGTGCGTATGTGTTTAGCCTATTTGGAGGCGCAATCAGTTGGATGATTAAAAGATAGTCTATAGTGGCTCTTTCAACTATAGAGGCAGAATACATAGCAGCCACTCATGCAAGAAAGGAAGCAATTTGGTTGCAGAGATTGTGTTCAAGTATGGGGTTGGTACAACAAGCTATAAGGATAGACTGTGATAGCCAAAGTGCAATTTTCTTGGCTAAGAACCCTGCTTATCATTCAAAGACAAAGCACATTGATGTTCAATATCACTTAGAGATATGGTTGAGGCTAAAAGGGTGTTGCTGGTAAAGTTGGACACTTTGAAGAATGTTGCAGATGCATTGACGAAGTCTGTGAGCACTCAGAAGTTCTCCTTGTGTAGAGAAAAAATGGATGTTGAAGAATTGGGCCAATGACGAAGCTCTCCTGTGGCCCCCTGTGGAAAGAAAACAACAAGTGGGAGAATGTTGGGTATGTGTTATATTCTTTCCACGACAAAGCAGATGCGAGGGGGTAAGAGGGGGGGCGATAGCCCCCCCTTTGTGCTGGGCGCAACGGGGGGGTCACAGGGGGGACGGTAGCCCCCCCTATCGGGGTCCGGGGTAGTGCCCCGACGAAAATTTTTGGTCCTTAATTTCCGGTGGGTAGTCCGCGTCCATGGTTTTGTGCATGGTTTTGCACATGATTTTGGGGTACGATGGTTTTCGGCCCCTGGTATTTTTTGTAGATCCGGTCAAGGGAACTATGGTTATGTTCTAATCCAGGGTTAATGGATTGGGGTTTATGTATGATTCGGCATGTATATATACGTTTTGTAACACTAAAAGGAATATAATGAAAAATCAAGCTGGTCATACCGATTTGGGATCCAGGGGAAAGTCTCTATTTTATTTGTTTTATGTTTTATGCTCTCGCTATTGTTTATTTTATGTTAGAAGATTCGTGTGTAGATAATTTCTGTTCAGGGTTAAAACATACAGGAGTGTTGGAAATACTCCCAACGACCGCCATGAATAAAACTAGCAGCAGCCCACACTTCAATTGAATTTCGTTGCAGGAAGGACAAGGCATAGGATCTAAATCTGTAGGCATTTTCACGCAATCCCCACAATGTTCAGAAATAGAGTACCGAATTCATTACTCTCTGTTATTTCTTATCCGCCGTATTCACCTACCTCTTTTTCTCACACATCGCAACTCACAAGTTTTAACCTTTACCTCTTAAGCTTTCGCTGAAAATTAAGTTTCCGCTGATGCGATATGGTGGGACCCATCATATCTTGCCGCATTACAAAATCCGCCCACAAACCTTATTCCTTACCTTTTCGCTTTTCACACTTCCCAGTGCTTTGTGTGTCACATACCGCATTTCATACATTATAACATTTAAATTTTTCACCCCACACCAAACCTTGCGATGTTGCGATGCAACATTGTCATCACACATCACGAATCTTAAATATCGCACTTTGCATGATTTACCATTTACCTTTTTGGTGCCCGTAGTTTGCACTTCACACTTTTTATGATTTACCTTTTTTCCGCTCACACTTCGCACTTCACACATTTTTAAACTTACCTTTAAGCGCCCGCAAGTTGTTTTTTTTAAGTTGCGATAAAATCACAAATCGAACGTTGCAAGCTCAGAAGTTTAGCGCACATAGTAATTCACAGCGTATTTAAGCTGCGATGTGATACAATCGCATAACGCATATCACAAGCTCACGAGGATAACGCCCACAAATTAAATGTTTTAAGTTGTGATGTGATCGTGCCATTGCACATCGCAATCGCAAGAACTTAATTTTTCCCGTATGTGCCAGTTAAAATTTAAGATCGCCGAAATGAAATTTGTGAAGAGGGCGTGGATGCGATGTGGTTTGGAAGCTAAAAACTATAATATTTCAAGTCCAGAAGTTTGTGTTTTGTACAAAGTTTCATGTAGAAAAATAAGAATAGAGCGGGAGGACGATTTGGTTGTTACCCATCCATTTCTGCATTGAATTGCATTAAACTTACAGGCTCCCCCATTTTGTATTAAAAGAATGTATTTTTCATAAGTTTATTGAGATGAATGAAAAGAAGAATTCCTCTCCTGTGTGTTCTCTCTCTCTATCAGTGTGTAATTTTTATTTCCACATTTTCTGTGTAAACTATTTTTGCTTCTTTGTTTCATGTATGTTCTTAACATAACATCAGAGCATACCATAATTTCCAACACAACCAAGAAATAGGGTCATATATACACAATGTTGTCAAGTTAGTGGCACCTATTACAAAAATGGAGAGCCTTGGGTATATAATTGCTTAACCGATTGCTTATGGTTATGAGTATGGAACTGGGCAAAGGGAAGCTACTGCAAGATATGCTCAAACAACATAATCTACAAGAACTTAATAGAATAATTGAAAATGTTTAATTATCTTTTGCCTGCAACCAAGAATTAGGGTCATAGATACACAACGTTGTCAAGTTAGTGGCACCTGTTAAAAAAACGGCGACACCTGTTATCGGCATGTTACATATATAGACAGATTGAAGCAGTAGAATGAGTACATGTGGCGGTGGGAAATATTAGCTGTGGACATGGGCAATATTAGGGGTGGAAATTATAGTTTTCTTAACATAAAATGTTTGAGATTTAATATTGGCATTAGTTCCTTTATGTTTCAAATATTTTCAATTTGTTTTTCATTGCTTATTTTTATTATAATCTTTGGCCTCATATGCCTCGATATGAGGCCAATAAGATGATGATTACGTTGATTGGTCCTTAAAAAGTAATACAGAAATTTCATAGGTTGCAAACATTTGATGACTTAAAAACTTAGGTTATATATCATACTGACTAATGCTAAAAGCACTATTTTGATTACTATATTCCCATGCCTAAAAACAAGAACTAATAAGGGATGTCTTGTAGGTGATCATGTATTAGAAGCACTATTTCAATTACTAGAGTCCCATGCCTAACAGCAAGGACTAATAATGGATGTCCTGTAGGTGATCATGTATTAGGTAGAGTGATTTTTTTTTTTTCAAACATGTCTCCTTTATTTCTATTTGATTGGTTTAAGTCGAATTGTATGTAAGGTAGAGTAATAAATAATTGTTTGTGCACAATTATATTATATTAGTAAATGTGTGTAAAATTCATAGATACACTTTAATCATTATTATAATAATATAAACTATCAATTGCACCACATGTTGCAAAAGAAACACCTTAAGGAAATATAATAGGAAAGAGTAGCCTAAAAGAAATAAGATGTTGTAGAGAAGGAGCCATCCTGGAGGAATGAAAGGAAAATTTTTCTTCCATGGAAGCATGTAGTGGAGGTTTCAAAGATATTGACGATAAGAGTTATCAACCAGAAATATACAGTTCTTAAACTCTGAAGCCTCTTCTTGATTGAAAAAATACTAAACTGATAAGATATGCAAACTTCTTGGGACAATATGTCAGCGTGTAACACGTCCAAATAAAACAACTGAAGTAAATACTATCAGATGGTTTTCAATGCATTTATGTAATTAAAATAGAGATATGATCTTTTGAAGACTATTATATTGAAAATTAGAAGCATCTTCATGCCTTTTGGCATCAACATAAAACTTAAATGATTAGCGTATATCATTGCAGACATTGTTACACTTTTTCATGGATTAGGTTGTATGTATCAGCAAGAAAGGATATTAAATTATGTTATAAGTAATGCAACTGTTACACAAACTATTCATAGTCCTTAATGATATATTCAAATTTCTTTCACAATACTAATAAAGTGTCTAAAGAAGCCATCATCACTTCCAAAATCACATATTTAAACATACAAGTTGTAAAAATTGAAATTGTTTCTATTAGAATATACAAGTTTTAAAAATTGAATTTGTTTCATAAATTTTAATATAATCATGTGCTCAGATCTAAGATATAGTTCTTAAACTTTGATGCCTCTTCTTGATTGAAAACATACTAAACTCATAAGATATAGTTGAAGAGAAAGAATTTAAAAACTTCTTGGTACAACTTGTATAACAGTAAATGTTATATATATATATATATATATATATATATATATATATATATGTATGTATGTATGTATGTATGTATGTATGTATGTATGTATGTGATTATAATTTAAAATTTAAAAAAATTAAATTAAATTATTTGAATACATTAAATAAAAAATTATTAATTTAACAAATAATTATATCAAGAAATGGCAAGGACCATGTTATAGTAAAATCTTACTGTAATACGGTTTCCTTGAACCTTACAAATCATGAGGCCTATGTTGAATTTAACATAAAGGCCTTGTCTGATCATGCCATGATGAATGCCTCATGAATAAATAAATAGATCGTGACCTTCAAAATCAAAGGTATTTTTGCTGTAGTTCCTCCATATTTATTCTTGATCACTTCCTATTGAGTCACCTATGTCTTATTTTCTTAATGATCTTTGAAAATATTCAAAATCTCACATTGTTATTTACCAGTGATCTCCCTAGTGTCTACCATGTTCTTGTTTTTTCAATATGGCTTATATGAATTTGGTTTCTTTTGCTCTTTGTGAAGATAGTAAAAAATGTATGGAGAGGTGGCTTTCATCACTTCAAGAGAAGTAAAAATAAGGCTATTGAGAAAATAACTCCAACATAGAGAGAGATTCGGTAGCATTTATGGAATTCGCTAACATGTCTTGTTCACTCAACATAGCTTTCTTGATCTTGTGTAGAAGAAATGAATTTGTATTTAGCTTATATTACATTAACAATGAAATTGCCAAAATTAAATACATAAATAGTTATTTTCCCTTTTTTTAGTGTTTTTTATCCATGCAAATTAAATTAATTGGTATGTGTGGAGTTTAATTTTATGATATAAATTTTATTTAAATCTAAAAAAAATTAATAACATCATTTCTATTTAAAAGTCACATAAACTACATTCTACACGAATACCATGGGTCAATACCATGGGTTGTTTTTTATTTAATTTACTTTTATTTTTATTTTTCTGTAATTTGACATAGTCAAAATGTTAAACATGACATAACAACATTTCTAGCATACTTTGTTGAAGAGCATGTGACACAAAAATGTAATATTTTAATACATAAATAGTTATTTTCTTTATTTATAGTGTTTTTTATCCATTCATTTTAAATTAATTGGTTTGTGTGGAGTTTAATTTTATGATATAAATTTTATTTAAATCTAACAAATTTTGAATAGCATCATTTAAACTTAAAAGTCACCAAAACCTAAATACTTATTAAAAATAAAAAAAAATTAACATTATAAAAAACATATATAAAATTATTTACTTGTGGATCTGGCCTAAAACATTTCAATCCTTTAACATTTTATCCAATGGCTCAGACATGACACATTGGTAACTAGGGGGTTGTTTTCAAATAAAAACGCCTTAAGGCAGTATAATATTATTTTAATTATTATATATATTATTATTATTTAATATTTGTTGATTATTATTAAATAATTTTAGATAATGATAATAATAAATTAAAGATATTAATATATTAAATTTTTGAGATTAATATTATTATTGATATATATTTGTAATGATATTAAGGATATTTAGAATAATGTTATTGATAAATCAAGAGGATTAATATTATAAACTTAAGGTATTAATGAACCCAACAAATTATTAATATTCAAAACTCAAGAGATTGTTTAAATCAGAGATATTATATATCAAATCTAAGGGATAACTAAAATTTTATTATTATCCAGTGTTAAGTCTATGAAGACATAGATACTCTACCCTCTCTAGTTTTGAGCCTATGACCTGTTAAGAAGAAATACATATTTTTAACCACTCAATCATGTAAATAATATTAAACCCTAAGAATATCAACCCTTAGATTAATAAAACCAATAAAACGATATTATAAACCCAAAATAATATTTTATGGAGAAAATTTGACTGCATATGCAGGCGTTTGATCCCGGTTGAAGAGTCCAAAGTCATGCTCCGTCGAAGGCCCTGGCTTCAGTTCTCCCTGAAAAGAGCAAAGATATAGGTCTTGATGCTTGTTCCCAGCCTCTTCGGCGTCCCTGCATTCGATAATACATGTTTGATGAGATTGTTGTTATAAGCCTTAGCATTCTCAATTGTGGCAACATCCTCCCCGAAAGGAGGCCATCCGCTTTCAGTAACGATGAGCGGGACGTCTGGATATCCCAATTTTTCCATGGCAGAGATAATAGTATCAACCATGGCATCGAACAAGTTGGTGTAACTCCTATCTCCGTCTAACAACGAGGTCGTGGGTTTAAAAAAAGCGTAGTCCAATGAGAGGGAGCCGCTACTGCCGGTAAAGATGAAGAATGGATAGACATTGGCCATGAAAGGAGACCCGTGATATGACAGGAATTCGAAAATCGATCTCATGGTGTCCTTTACATCGTCACTGAAGGTTCCCTGAGAAGGAGAGGAGTTGTGGTCTATCAGGAAATTGAGGAGAGATCTCATGGCTATGTCCTTCACATTGTCGCCCAAGGCACCCTTCGACACTTGGAAGTCGATGCCAGCTATAACACTCATGCTGTGGGTAGTGGAGACCTTGATGCTATTCTGTAAATTGGAATTCTAAAGCGCAGTTTGAATGTTGTTCATAGCAGGAAGAAGTTATAATATGTACTGTGGGCTACACAACAAGATATGATATGGCCCACCACAATATATTTGATATTCGTGGCTGGATATAACGCAACAATGTTGTCATTAAACCAAGCGTCTGTCGAGTCCTATTTGGAGGATATGGTATGCAATTCTTGATGTTAAAATGTTAATTTCAACTGAAGGAATGTACATCTGTAGCAGAGGCTGTGCAGGAGTGATTTACTACTCTGCAGCAGCCGCTTTCTAATTTTGTTCTCGTGGTTTTAACCACAGCACCACAATTTCCGTTTTTGTTGAACAGTCAATTCGGGTTTAAAAAGGCCTTACAGTTTATGGGAAACAGAGTTTTTATTTTACGCGCCAGTCTTAACGTTTGAATGAGGCCACGTAATTAGATGTCCCCACAAGCCATCGCAGCAGCAGTCCCACTGTCAACTCAATGCCGCGTGGACCAATCGCGTTGTTTCGCGTAATTTTAGTGCCTACGTCACCACAGTCAAAACTGGAACCGAAGCAGGTTTTAAATCAAATTTTATAAATCTTCACATAACATCTTGGCCTGACATCACCAACCCATTTTTTACGCGAACTTTTTAATCCAATATGGCTCAATCTTTTTGAAGTCCGATGGGGCCCAGCCCTCAGCCAATCAGATTTCGTTCGCGCAGAATTTGGGCTTTGTGATGTCATGCGGGTTTGTGATGCGAATCTGCAATGCAATATGGTTTATTGAATTTAAAGTCTGGCGGTTTGGTTTTATGCGTTTGTTATATTTTTATGTTGTATTATTTTTTTATATCGCGCGACGAAACAATGCTATCAAACCTTGGTTATATGTATAATGAACATAATACATATATACTATAAACTTCGCAAGTCTATAATATATATATATGTGTGTGTGTGTGTGTGTGTGTGTGTGTGTGTGTGTTTTAATATATATCAATATATGTGTGCCATTGTAATGTGGGCCCAGAAGGCCTATACGGGGTTTGATTTTTTTTGTAGTTGTATGTTGATTCAAAAATTTGATGCGCCACATATATAAAAGAAAGCTCGAAGGCTTAATGAGATGCTAAGAAAAATATTCACAACAATGTGTAAAAGAATATAGAGTGCCCGAATGCAAACAGAGAGACAGAGTTTTGAAAAGCACAGAGTGTGTGCATTTTTCCTGTAAGAGAGACAGAGAGATTTTTTAAGCACTGCGTTTTGTAGCAGTCATAGTGTAATCCATCTGATAGAGGAAGATCAAAATTTTTGTTATAGTTTTTCCAGTTAATGAAATAGAACCAATTTGTGTCATCTCTGTCCAGCAGAAGTAAAAAAAAATTATTCTTTGTGTTCAAAGGAGAGTATTATTCTCTCAGTCTTTGTTCTTGAATTATCAGAAATTCCAACATGGTATCAAAGCTAATCCAGGCTCTTTGAAGGTGTCAAAGAAGATGAAGGAAGGATTTTTTGTTGCAGCAGTTTCTCCAGTAGTGTGAAGGCTCAACTAAAATTCAAGGTATTTCTCAAAACAGAGTTTGTGTTATTTCTTGAAAGCAGTTATTTTATTTAAAAATCACAGTCAAGATTTATAGCATAAATCAATGTGCTAGCAATGTCTGGAGCCAGCACAAGCATGAGTATTGGAAATACTCAGCTCCCACAGTTCAGTGGGAAGAACTATGATTATTGGGCGATCACCATGAGAGCCATGTTTGTCTCTCAAGACTTAAGGGAGCTTGTTGAAGATGGTTTTGAAGAACCAGTAGATGAACAAGAGTTTAATGCTTTGACACAGGCAAAGAAGGATTTGTTGAAGAGAAATAGGAATAAGGACTCAAAAGCCCTCTTCTATCTCTATCAAACAGTACATGAGAGTGTGTTTCCAAGGATAACAACAGCTAAGAGATCCAAGGATGCATGGGATACTCTCAAGACAACCTATCAAGGTATGGAGAAGGTGAAGACAACAAAGCTACAATTGCTAAGGAGAGATTTTGAGACTCTCTGCATGAAAGAGTCTGATAACATAGACTCATTCTTCACACATATGATTGGGATGGTCACACAGATAAGATTTCATGGAGAAACACTTGAAGAAAAAAGGATTGTGGAGAAAGTGTTGAGGATCTTACCCTCAGGGTTTGATGTTATAGTCACAACCATTGAAGAGACAAAGGATTTCTCAAATTTTTCAGTTGATGAGCTTCATGCATCACTGATGACACATGAACAAAGATTGGGTAGAAATGAAAACTCATCTTTGGAGCATGCCTTCAAGACCCAAATTTCCTTTGGAAGAGGAAGAGGTCATGGCAGAGGAAACAACAAAGGAAAAGGTAGAGGCAGAAGCCAAAATAGAGGAGGAAGAAACAACCCTGCAAATACTCAAGGAAGGGGCAGCAATCAAAATCAGAACCAAGGTCAATGCAACGACCAGCAAGGTGGAAAAAATCAAGCACATGGACAAAGGTATGATAAATCCAAAGTCCAATGTCATTACTGTAAGAATTATGGCCATTATGCCAATGAATGTAGGAAGAAGCAGAATGACATGGGTAATAGACCCAGTGCTAATTTTACTAGGGAAAATATTAGCCAAGATAAAAAAAATTTAGCATGTAGTATGGCTGAGGAATAGAGTGAATATTTATGGTTTCTAGATTCAGGATGTAGTAACCATATCACTAGAAATATTGCCATGTTTTCCATGTTATATGAAAATGTGAAGTCTCAAGTCACATTGGGGACAGACAGTAAGGTATTGGTCACAGGAAAAGGCATAGTAAATGTCTTGACAAAGAAAGGAGAAAAGAAGAGCATATCTGATGTATATTATGTACCAGGTATGAAATGTAATTTGTTAAGCATTGGGCAGCTCATTCAAAAGGGCTACAATGTTTTCTTTGAAGATGATGTATGCACCATCATGGATAAACCACCAATAAAGCAATGTATTGTTGAAGTGAAGATGACAAGGAATAGAATGTTCCCTCTCAGAATGAGGGCATATTTGAAGAAAGGAGAAGAAATGGCAGCAGTGACACAAGAGACTTTCCAAAGAGAAGAAAAGGATGAAAACTGGTTATGGCATTTGATATTTGGACATCTCAACTTTGGAGGTCTTAATTTGTTACATAGGAAATGAATGGTAAGGGGATTACCATTGATTGAGAAACCGGACAGCCTATGTGAAGGTTGTATCTTGGGTAAACAACACAAAAAAAAAATTCCATCAGGAAAAAGCATAAGGGCAAAGGCACCCTTAGAAATTGTCCATTCAGATTTATGTGGACCAATGCAAACACCATCACTTGCAAAAAACCATTATGTGTTGACTTTTATTGATGATTACACAAGAAAAACATGGGTTTATTTCTTGAAATACAAAAGTGAAATGTTTGAAAATTTCTGCAACTTTAAAGCACTTGTTGAGAACCAAAGTGGGCAGCATATTAAAGTTCTTAGAACTAATAGAAGAGGTGAGTACATCTCAAAATAATTTCTGTGTTTTTGCAGAGAAAATGGCATACACAAGCAATTTACAGCAAAGTATACACCGCAGAAAAATGGAGTTGTTGAAAGGAAGAATAGAACAATCATGGATATGGTAAGAAGTATGTTGAAGGCAAAACATTTGCCAAATGAATATTGGGTTGAATTTGTACATTGTGCAGCATATGTAATAAATAGATGCCCAACAAAAGCAGTGATGAATAGAGTTCTGGAAGAGGCATGGAGTGGCATAAAACAAGGTGTCACCCACATGAAATTTTTTGGTTATGTGGCTTATGCACACATTCCAGATCAGCTAAGAAAGAAGTTGGAAAACAAGGGGGAGAAGTGTATTTTTATTGGATACAATGAGGAATCCAAAGCTTATAGGTTGTATAAATCATCCACCAAGAAATTTTTTGTGAGCAGAGATGTTCAGTTTATTGAAAAATAAGCTTGGGATGGAAGCATTGAGAAAACAGTAAATGTAAAGAGTTGTTTGTCTCATGATGAAAATGAGGATGAGATGGCTGAAATACATCCATCATTAGCACCACTACCTCCACCAACACAATGACAGCAAGGGACACCACAATCTGGAGTAAGAACACCCTTGAGAAGAAATGAAAGTGCTTCTCCAAGCACACCACAAGGAGCAGATTTGAGTGCTTCTTCAAGCACATGTACACCAAATGAAAGAGGAACAAGATTCAGAAATCTAAGTGAGATTTATGAGCAAGAGGCAGCAAATGAAGGTATGAACTCTTTATTTGTTTTATATTGTTATGTAGATGATCCTATTCATTTTGAGGAAGCTATAAAAGATAATAAAAAAATGGATAGATGTTATGGATGAAGAAATGAATGCCATAGAGAAAAATAAAACATGAGATTTGGTTGAACTCCCAAAAGGTAAAGAAGTCATTGGAGTTAAATGGGTTTATAAAACTAAAAGCAATGCTGAAGGTAAGATTGAAAGACACAAGGCCAGACTTGTTGTCAAAGGTTATAAGCAGCAACATGGATGAGACTATAAAGAAACTTTTGCATCGGTTGCAAGAATGGAAACAGTGAGAGCAGTGTTGTCTATAGCAGCGCAACACAAATAGAAAGTTTACCAAATGGATGTAAAATCAGTATTCCTAAATGGAGTATTGATGGAAGAGGTTTATGTTGAACAACCTCTAGGCTATGAGAAAAAGGGCCAAGAGCACAAAGTTTGTAGATTGAAGAAATCTCTTTATGGGCTGAAACAAGCACTAAGAGCATGGTACAACACGATAGATTCCTATCTACTGGAAAATAGGTTTTAAAAGTGTGAAGGAAAACCCACATTATACATCAAAGAGAAGGATGGTAAGATGCTCATTGTTGTTTTATATGTGGATGATGTGATATTCATAGGTAATGATGATTACCTCATTGAAAATTTTAAAAAGGTCATGAAGGATGAATTTGAAATGACTGATATGGATTTGCTGAAATATTTCTTAGGAATAGAAGTAGAGAAAAATGAAAATAAGATTTTTATTTCTCAAGCTAAATATGTAAATGAAGTTTTGGAGAGATTTAACATGCAGGATTGCAAGGCAGCAATTACACCCACAGTAATGGGATTGAAACTCAGCAAAGAGGACAGCAGCAAGGATTTTGATCCTAGTTTGTACAAGAGTATAGTTGGCAGCCTCATGTATTTGACTGCAACTAGGGCTGATATTATGCATGTTGTTAGTTTAATTTTCAGATTTATGGAAAGGCCAAAAGCAGCACATTGGCAAGCAGCAAAAAAAAATTTGAGGTATGTGAAAGGAACTAAAAGGTATGGAATTTTATATACTACTTCAGAAAATTTTGAATTGATTGGATATACTGACAGTGATTGGGCTGGAAGTATTGATGACTGGAAAAGTACATCTGGTTATGTTTTTCATATGGGTTCAGGAGCTATTTCATGCGCTTCTAAGAAACAACCTATTGTAGCATTGTCTACAGCAGAGGTAGAGTATGTGGCAGCTACAGCAGCAGCATGTCAAGCAATATGGATGAGAAGAGTGTTGAGGAGTTTATGTCAAGAACAGGTAAAAGACACAGTAATTTATTGTGACAATAGCTCAGCTATAGCATTGTCAAAGAATTTTGTGCTTCACAAAAGAACAAAGCACATAGATGCTAAGTTTCACTACATCAGGGAGCTAGTGAAAAATGGAGAAATAATTTTGAAACATTGCAGAATTCAGGAGCAGTTCGCTGATATACTGACAAAACCATTGGGGCAGAAAAGTTTTGAATATCTGAGAAAATTCATGGGTATGACAGATAACTCAGCAGTTGAACTTAAGGGGGAGTGTTGAAATGTTAATTTCAACTGCAGGAATGTACATCTGCAGCAGAGGCTGTGCAGGAGTGATTTACTGCTCTGCAGCAGCCGCTTTCTAATTTTATTCTCGTCGTTTTAACCACAGCACCACAATTTCCGTTTTTGTTGAACAGTCAATTCGGGTTTAAAAAGCCCTTATAGTTTATGGGAAACATAGTTTTTATTTTACGCTCCAGTCTTAACGTTTGAATGAGGCCACGTAATCAGCGATCCCCACGAGCCATCGCGACAGCAGTCCCACTGCCAACTCAATGCCGCGTGGACCAATCGCGTTGTTTCGCGTAATTTTGGTGCCTATGTCACCACAGTCAAAACCGGACCCGAAGCAAGTTGTAAATCAAATTTTATAAATCTTCGCATAACATCTTGGCCTGACGTCATCAACCCATTTTGTTACGCGAACTTTTTAATCCAATATGGCTCAATATTTTTGAAGTTCGATGGGGCTCAGCCCTCGGCCAATCAGATTTCATTTGCGCAGAGTTTGGGCTTTGTGACGTCATGCGAGTTTGTGACACAAATTCACAATGCAATATGGTTTATTGAATTTCAAGTCCAACGGTTTGGTTTTATGTTTTTGTTATAGTTTTATGTTGTATTATTTTTTTTATATCGCGCAACGAAACAATGCTATCAAACATTGGTTATATGTATAATGAACATAATACATATATATTATAAACTCTGCGAGTTTATAATATATATATGTGTGTTTTAATATATATCAACATATGCGCAT
Organism: Pinus albicaulis; assembly: GCA_034641835.2. NCBI lineage: Eukaryota > Viridiplantae > Streptophyta > Pinopsida > Pinales > Pinaceae > Pinus > Pinus albicaulis. Next base: position 1,607,707,499 of record CM076580.1, read on the forward strand.
CATTGTAATGTGGGCCTGGAAGGCCTATATGGGGTTCGATTTTTTTTGTAGTTGTATGTTGATTCAAAAATGTGTTGTGACACATATATAAAAGAAAGCCCGAAGGCTTAATGAGATGTTAAGAAAAATATACACAGCAATGTGTAAAAGAATATAGAGTGCCCGAAGACAAACAGAGACAAAGTTTTGAAAAGCACAGAGTGTGTGCATTTTTCCTGTAAGAGAGACATAGAGAGTTTTTAAGCATTGTGTATTGTGTTTTGTAGCAGTCATAGTGTAATCCCTCTTATAGAGGAATATCAAAATTTTTATAATAGTTTTTCTAGTTAATGAAATAGAACCAGTTTGTGTCATCTTTGTCCAGCAGAAGTAAATTTTTTTTATTCTGCGTGTTCAAAAAAGAATATTATTCTTTCACTCTTTGTTCTTGAATTATCAAAAATTCCAACACTTCATTACCCACACCCACAATTACATCGATCCCCGAATTCGCCAAATCTTTCAACGCATCCGTGTTTGCTTTAAAAATCCTAGCCTTCCCGATGTTGTTCTTCTTTATCAAACTTACCACCTCATCTGCAAGTGGCAGATCGCTTCCCACTATGCCGTAATTTACTCTTATTTTATCACCATCTGCAGAAAGAATTGAAGGATAAACAGTTTAACTGAACCCTATCGCGATGTTGAGCGCTTTGAATAACAATTGTATTTTATGTAGAAAACGAAAAGAAGAAAACGTTTGGTAATGCTAACTTACCGGTGAGGATTGAACCCCAGAAGACGGCAATAAACCCTACCAGTATTATCTTCGCTTGTTCTTTGGAGGTTGCCATGTTTCTGATGGGAAATTCCAGATTTGAAAAATATTTTGTGCAGAAGGAAAATTAATGGATTATCCCATATTTCTGATGGGAAATTACAAATTCGAAATTTACTCTGTACAGAAGATGTTCATTATGGGACACTCAATTGATCCCGTCAGCAGTAACGTATATGACTGGGACGCAGCCTCCATCCATTGACTAACTGATTATCAAAGTTTCTTACCAATCTAATTTCTATGATCTTTCAATACGTAATCTTGGGAGGGCTGAGCTCCCTCTTGTAGTTACATACAGGTTTCTGAGGTAGTCATCGTAATAAATCGTAGATATGGGGTCCACATGAAGGTGTCGTGGTGATAAATGGATGGCTGGGAATTTGTATTAATGAATGAATTTTTCTCCGACTACGTACCCACTTTTCTGCGGTTTTCTGGGGTGTTTAAGATATACAGCCGCCTTACACATTCCACTAGTCTGTCCACCCTGCACCTGTACATGGATACCAATATTTTCAAGGCTATACATTAATAGGGAAGAAGCTAATTCTGGAACCTCCGTGGCTTACTATAGAAAGCCCTTCCACCATATATACCCATGGGCACCCCATCCAGATGTGCAACCAAGATTTAACTGCCAATCGTGCCCGCTAGCGCAATCAACCTGCCGAGTAAACTCTGTCATGCTTAATTATGTCATCTTTCTCATTCAATGCAGCAGAGCAATTTCAAAATTCAAATGCTCTTCGCCCACCCAACCATTCAAATTGCGACTAGGGAGCTTTTGTTGGTTAGCAACACTCTCACAATTGTTTTTGAAGGTGAGCTGAGTGCTTTGCCTATGTTCTTGAACATGAACTAACTCGGAAAAATTATTACAGCCCCTAAAGAAGAACCTCTCGCGACGGTGGTCTGTGCTGCCACAAATTCCCACAGATTGCTCTGGCAATTTTATAGTTTAAATGTTCTTGGACAGACAGCCTTCATGCTCTGACCATTGATATATTTAGAACGGTTAATTTGTTTAAAGTTATTCGAAAAATCTAGTTAGATGATGTTATGTTTTGCTCATAGGAGTTTAAGATAATATCCGAATAAAAGATAGGAGGAGTGTTTAGCCGCCCTGCATTGCTTTGTTGGATGGGATTATTTTGATATGGATTTTGAAGATTAATCTCTCAACAATGTATTCTCAAATCAAATGTGTTCTTTATTTTGAAGAAAATAAAAGGTACTAATGTTAATGTTTCGAAGTATTATTGTGAGATGCACTTGCGCCATATTTTTATTTTATTTTAATTTTATTTTATTTTATTTATTTTTTATTTATTTAACATGTACATGATGTGAGTGATTGCAATGTTTCAAAGGATTTCTCAACTGGATTGGGAGATTGTAATATAATATCTGGATTTGATTTGATATGTTATTTTAATTGATACATTTGACTTGTTTAAGTTAAGTTGACTTAATAAGTATGTTAAGTAAATTATGAACAAAAGTTTAATTTTTTTTATAAAAAGATTAATCATAGAGTGGTTTTCATAAACTGATGGTTAAGTGTCCAAGATACCAAAGTGGTTAGATTAAAAGTACTTATTTGATAGATACCTTTCCTCTGGGAATAAAAAGAAAGCCCTGATGAGAAAAAGGGGTTTTTTGCAAAAGGAAAAAGAGATAGCAAGAAGGCTACAAGGTGGGAGTGTCCAGAGCTAGTTGGAGCCAGTGCAAGTTTGATAAAACCTGATAATTGGAGAAGAGACTGGACAATGGTCTTGAGGTTTCTCTCTAGAGAAACTACTAAATAATCTTACTCTAGCGAGAAGCACGGGGAAAGCAGAGGACGTAACAGCCTCTCTCATGTTTGGGAGGATACCATGAGCATTGTTCATTTGAAGTAGGTATTATAAACCCGAAAGGAATAGAATTAATATTTCCTTTTTTTTTTTATAAGTACTTTAATTCTAGAAATAATCTCTATATGTTGTAAGGATAGAATATGATAAATTCTGTTATGAATTAATTAATAGCATTATACAAGTTTAGAGTACAATATTTAATTCTTTATAATGGTAAAATTCTCTAGCTCTAGATTGAATTTTTCCAGTTCTGAAAACTGTACCCTAATTGCAGAGGAAGGTCTATATGATTGAAATTGAACAATTTAAAGAATTAGTTTGAAACTTTTTTAATGAAGGAAATGACCGACGGAATAGTTAGTTCCATCCAGAGTAAAATCTAGACATGACAGTCTTCCTTGAAGAGGGGTAAATGTATATGGACTGAGGGTTGGGAAGAAAACCCTTTTTTATTTGAAGATGGTCCAGACATCTAGGGAAGGGACTTATTAAAAAGAAAGAAAATAGGAAATTACTGAATATAAAAATCGAACTGTAGAAGTGTTATTTATAGTATGAGGCAAAAGAAAACAAAATAGCTTAAATTCATAGTGTCATATATTATCATTACAGTAAAAGAATAAAACTCTATGGAGAATAATACTTGTGAAAACAAAATAACTTTCCTGAAAGAATAGATTGGAAAGAAAATGAAATTACAACAACTGTAACATATCTCTCGAAAATCTTTTAAGCTTACATTGCATATAGGAATATAAGAGTTAAAATAGAATATACAGAAAAACCTTAAATGGTGTGAACCATGCTGTAAATTCCGGAAGTAAGTATGAAAACCATACATTACCCTCGATGGGGTGATTTTAGAATTCTATTGCAGATACATGGTAAGACAAACAGTATTGATTCCACATGCACAGTGAAAAATGCCAGTTTGCGGCACAAACTAAGATTAATAATTTACAAAAAAAAAATGTAGACAGAGTTTATATAGTCAAATTAATACTTAAACATTACAGAGGGTTGAAAAAAAATTAAATACTCATTGCAAGTTATAAATAAAATATGCACTGTCCTCTGAGGACCAGAATGGGGTTTGAAACCCTCCTTTATCAGAAACATAAGTAAAGTTATAACACAATATTTTCTTTAGAAAGCCTCGGTGGGCTAGAACTAGCACCAAAAATATATTCAAATTCGACATGAACTCAAATTACAAATCCCTCATAACGTAATCAAATCAATTCAAAAAGGTCTGAGAATGTCTTAACAGCGATAGCCAGAGAATTTGGGTACCTTGACAATACACAGAAGGCGCATCACAGGCTGGCTGAGACCAATTCTAGCAGTGTTGTGAAAGGCAGGTTTGGAGAAAACTTTACCTGCCATACCCACAGACAGTAAAACAATAAGTAAATACCATTTCAAGGGTTAACCAGAAAGTAAATAAGATAATAATAATGTGCAAGATCGGGACTAAACGATAAATTACCTCTTGCGCGAACGCAACTCTGGAATGATAACCCTGAGATGTGAAAACACATTTCAAGACAGTATAAGCATTTTCAATATATATATATATATAATTCCTCCATTAAACTATGCATAACCGTGAGGCCTTACCTGGGTTAGCCTAGTCGAAGTCGAACAAACATTTTCAATGGATGCAAGGTCAAGGAACAGGGAAGAACACACTGGAACAACGACATAATTAGAATTCAGGCGAAGTTTCCATGACAGCAAAGAACTCGTAAAACGCCCTCATCGCCGAGAAGAAAACATTGGCAGAGCACTGTAAAGAACAATAAGTGGAAGATGACATTGTTGGAATGCCAGAAAGAAGTGCGAAGGCCAATACCTCACCACTATGTGGAATAACAACAAGATCAACCATGAACTAGGAGAAAATTTCAAAGACAGCAGAGTGCGAAGGAGAAATGAAAGTCGTTAGGGTTTGGGTGGTAGGGTTTCACCCTAACCACCTCTAACTCATAATCAACCATTGGATTTCCAAGGATCTAAGGGCTGAGAAATGCCCACCTACCAAGTTAAGAGAAGATCTCGTGTACGCCCAACGGAAGAAGGAATTAAATAAAATCTCTAAAAAATCAATTCCAATGTACAACTAAATCATCGCTTCCAAATTTGAGAATGCGGCCAGTTTGCATGCCATTCGAACTATTACTCAAATGTATTATAATAGTCAAATAAATCATTTGTAGAGTAATGGATAAAAATCTAATTATGTCCCTTCCACAAAGTACTTATATAATGCATGAATTAAGTAGATTGCGTTGGAATAATAATTAGGATTACATTAGCAGTGTTAATACTCCATGTATATGCAATTTGCAAACCTAGGGAATAAAACCGAAAGGTTCTAATGTTTAATTGTAGTACTTGCAATGTTGAACCTTCTAGTTAAATATTACAATTATATGCATAGGAAAGTTATGGTAAATATGAAGCATGTTAATAGAGTTATATGTTATATTGCAAAAGAATTTTTTTTATTAGGGTAAATATTGCTAACGTTTTATGGATAGATGTTACAGGTGGCATCAGAGCAGCATTCACACACTCAGACCTAGTTGGGTCACCTAAATAAAAAATTGATGTGTAAATTGTGCATAGAAATAAGAAGAATAAATTGATATAGTAAAATGAGGAGAGGCTCAGTACATTAGGCTCCCAGGACTACAGGGGAAGCACCCCCCCAGTCTAACCCATAAATAAATCCAGAAATGTGGGTGCAACTGAGCGTGGAACAACATCAACAAACCAGTAGACTACTCAAAGAACAACAACGACAGACTAGTGGGATACTCGATACTGTGCAAAAATTACAATAAGATATGGTTCGGGTGAGAAGTGACAATGAGAGGTTGATGCAGGAACAAGAAAGGATTCTTAAAACCCTCTCAGATAGAAAAAATCAAGGAACAGTTCAGCCCAACCCCGAAAGAAATAATAGAGAAGAGGATGAACATCAACAACAAACTAATGATAAGTTAGAGAATAGCCATACCCAATGGAGTAATAAGAACCAGAAATATAATGAAGTTGAGTCAGGAAATGTCTCAAATCAGCAGGAGATGAAAAAACAGAAAGTGGAGTTGCAAGGTGAATTCTAAAAAATTAAACCTCCTACATTTGATGAAGAGGCAGAAGAGGTGGCGGAGGCATGGCTAATTAACTTGAATAAATATTTTCAAGTCTATGAATATAATAGTAAATTGAAAGCTCGTTTGGATATTTATCAACTACGGGAAAAAGCCACATTATGGTGGGAGGAAGTCAAAAACGTGCGAGGAATCGAAGACCGGAATGTGACTTGGAATGAATTCCAGCAGTATTTTAGAGACAAATATTTAACCGAGTACTTTTATGATGAAAAGTCTCAATAATTTCACGATATGATATTGGGACAGCTGACAATGGATGAATTCATCACAAAATTTACCTCCCTATTAAGATACGTGTCGTACTTGAGAGACAAAAAATCAAAAGCACAACGATTCTTGAGTAGTTTACCTGCCCACATGAAGGAAAGAATTGAGTTTGTAAATCCAAAGACCATGGATAAGGTGATATGAAAGACACATATGTGCTATCAGTAGTCCAAGGTGAAAGGAGAAGCTGGTAGGAATTGGCTGCCAAAGAAGTTACAGAAAAATAATTCCAATTTCAGGAGTAGTAAATCTAACAACTATAAAAATATTGCCATAAATACAGCAAATAGACAGTAGGGATGAAACCAACAAAAGACCAGGAGACCAGCAGAAGAGAAACTCATCGAAGCTTCTAGTAGACCCGATCATGGACAGATCTAGTGATGCAGGGGCATTAAAGTCTAGCCAGCAATGTGAAAGCTTGTTCACATGTTGTGGCTAGATGAGTTAAATTCATTCACTGATGGGTGAAAGTCAATGTTTAATGAGACGATTGAATTCCTCAAACAAATTGATATTATTATTTTTGTAATAAATTAGGAGAGTATTTAGAGATAAGTGATTTGAATAGGTGTGAGCTTGTTGAGCATATCTAGCTGCAGTTTATAGATTTTAGGAGGATATTGGGCAAGTAGGATTTTGTCTCAATTTAGGAAATTTGATCCTAAATTGAGAAGGTCTTTGTTTTGTAATAAAACTATAAATTAGAATTTTTGTAATGGAGAAATTCGGAGTTGGCCGAGAGGAATTATTGTGAAGATTGGAATTAATAAAGATTGCAAAGTTCTGAATTATTGTTTCATACTGGCAATCCCCGAAGGTCTTTATCTTCGAAATTTTATTGGTTTTGACATTTATATATAAGAGATTGAGGTTAATCAAACTTCTGTGGTCGCTATTTAAAAGAGAAGATTTTGATTCCTTTCAGAATTCTTGATTTATATGGTTCAGTCTTGAATTAATTGCAACGCAGTCTCTGTATGAATTCTTGTGTTTACCAATTTTTTATTATCCCATGTCATATCTATTTGAGTAATACGCTCTTATTTGTGTGAAGAAATTATATTCATATCATATATCAATTATGATATTGATAAGAGTTTGTATAAGAGTTATTGGGGTTCAATTTGCAAGAATCGATACTGATTCTGGTCTTAAAATTTCCAAACAAAGAATTGATGATGTATGAAGGATGCAGTGAGTTAAATCTCTAATTTTTGAAGGTGTATTGAAACATCTATTTGCTGGAATGATACTGTTGAATCACATTCTTAACGCAGAGAAAGAAAATTTTTCTTTTAAGGGCAGAATTCAGAGTTAACACAATCAAATATCAGTTTTGAAGAATTGGCTTTGAAGCATGGAAGCCTATAGCGTTTTGAAATAACGCAATCAGTGTTGTGACAGATCTGAAGGTTAACACGTTGAAAGTTACAGGTATGAACCAGCGTTCCTTTGAAGTTTCAATTTGTTTAAATTGAAAGCAGTTTGTTAAGCAATGGATGCGTGGGACCATAAAAAAAAAATAAGCTCTTGTTTATCAAGTTAATTGGTTAAAATTCAAGCTTGAGGTTCGATGGTTAATGTTTCAAGTTTGAGGTTTGATTTTGTTAAAAGGGTATAATATCAATATTTATGCTATGATGAAGGTTTACCTTTCTTTGCATATACCAAATCTTTAAACCTTAAAAGGACTTTGAGTTGGGTCCTTTTTTATTGAAATTGGAATCAAGGATTTATAACATCTTCAAAGGAGCTGACATAGTCTAAGTGACTTTTTAAATTTATTGTGATTTCATTAATCAAATTTTCCAAATTTGATGAATGAAAATGAAAATGAAGAATTGAATCCGACTCCTCCGAAGTTAGAAACCATTGTGAGAAATTTGAAAATCTTTCCTTAACGCCTGCACCGTCACCGCCATCATTAGTGTTATCAGAGCCAAGTTCAAAGCATTTTCCAGAGATTGAATAGATTGCCCAGAGTCAGAAGAAGAAATCTAGCATGGCTGTCCGAATTGGTAGAGGTGCTGCTGGTAGAAGAAGAGGTAGGCCAGTTGCTAATGTAGAGGTACTGGAGACCATGCAGCAAATCCAAGCCAGATTGGAAGCAATTGAAGTAGGACAACCAAGGGAATCTAAAGATGTCAGTGAACCTGAAGCTGAAGAAGAAGAAGGAGGAAATATTGAGCTTACTCCTGAGATGAGATTCTTTAAGAGAGTTTTAGGATCTGCATCCAAGCCTAGACTTGAAGTATCATCTTTTGTAGGAGGATTGAATCCATAAGAGTTGATAGACTGGATCAATGAGATAAACAAATGCTTTGATTATGAAGATATGGCTGAAGAAAATATCAGAGTTAAATTTGCAGTCACAAGATTAAAGGGACATGCAACACTTTGGTGGGATGGAGTGCAAGTAGAGAGAAGGAGAGTTGGCAAACAACCAATCAAAAGTTGGAGTAGAATGGTGGCAAAACTGAAAGGTAAATTCTTGCCTAGTGATTATCAACTTACATTATTTAGACAAATGCAGAATCTTAGACAAAGACTAATGACTGTGAAAGAGTACACAGAAGAATTCTATAAAGTGAGCATAAGAGCTGAATAGATCCAGGACACAGCAGAGAAGATTTCCAGGTATGTAAATGGTCTCAGATTGGAGATCCAAGATGAAATCAGTATTTTGTCTCCTAAGTCAATTGAAGAGGCTTATCAAATGGCCTTGAAAGCTGAAGAGAAACTACTGAGAAAGAAGTCTGCCAAAGGAAGAGGTACTTTCCGAGGAAATGGAAGTCAAGGTGGTAGAGGGAGATCTACAACACCAAAGGATGGAGCTAGCAGTAGCTCACCTCAGCATTCACACACAGATTGTGATGCAAGTGGCAGAAGAAATTCCTACAGAGGAAGAGGAGGCAGAAGCAGAGGAAGATAAGTGAGATGTTACCGATGTAACAAATTGGGACATAGAGCCTATGACTGCCCAGAGAAAGAGAATGTGGGTAAAAGTCAAAGAAATGCAATTGTTGCTCAGACTGAAGAAGCAAAAAAGGTGCCTGAAGTAGAGAGAGAAATTTTGCTAGCGAAGGGAGAATATTTGGTTGTTAACAAAGTTTTGCTAAAGCAAGCAAAGGAAGTTGTTGAACCAACACAGAGGAAAAATTTGTTCAGGAGTGTATGCAAAGTTCAAGGGAAATGCTGTCAACTAGTCATTGATAGTGGTAGCACAGACAATCTGGTCTCTACAGAGGTGATAGAGAAGTTGAAATTGAAGACAAGGGAACATCCAACACCCTAAAAGGTGTCATGGCTTCAGAAGGGCCATCAACTGATTGTGAAAGAACAATGTGAGATAGATTTGCAGATGGGCAGCTACAAAGATAAATTAATGTGTGATGTGATGCCTATAGTGTTGGAAAGGCAGAGGATTCAATCACATAAATAACACAAATATTTCACACATGAATAATGAGATGTGGCTCTTCAATTAATCATAAAACTCTGAATCATAAAACTCTCTTCTTCTCTTACTCTCTTACTCTCTTAAAAAATGAACCCGTGAAGGGTATTTAATATAATTGACATGCACACACTATCACTCATAACTGAACTTAATCAACTCGCTTAACTCACTCTTTAACTCACTCACCAAATCTAACTGTAACTCAACTCAACTAATTCACTTAACTATTTTTCTAACTTCTGCATGAGGAAGTAATTATATATTTTAACACTCCCCCTTAATTACGACCTCTAAACTAAAACATAACTCATGACAACTCAAACATGCCTGCTGGTCTATGTCTCAGCTAGGCTTACAACGCCCAAGTTTCTTTTATGAAACTGAAACAAATCTACTGCTAATGGCTTCGTAAATATATCAGCCAATTGATCATTGGTTCTGCAAGGCTTCAAGTGAACTTCTCCATTGTTCACTAGTTCTCGAATAAAATGATATCTAGTATCAATATGCTAGCTCTTTTGATGAAACACACTATTCTTGGATAGTGCAATCGTTGATGTGTTGTCACAGTATATCGCTGTTGATCCTTGTTGTTTCTGCTTGAATCCATCCAATACTCTTCTTAACCATACTGCTTGACATGTTGCTGAAGTTGCTGCTACATATTCTGCTTCTGCTGATGATAGTGTAACAATAGGTTGTTTCTTAGATGCCCATGCTATCACTCCTGAACCGAGATGGAAAACATAACCGGATGTGCTCTTCCGATCATCCAAACTTCCTGCAAAATCACTATCTGTATATCCAATCAATTCTTTATTTTCTGTACTTGCATACATTATGCCATAATCTCTGGTTCCTGCTATGTATCTCAGAATTCTTTTTCCAACACTCCAATGTGTGTCTTTTGGAGTCTCCATGAATCTGGAAATCAGACTCACTCCCTACATAATATCTGGTCTTGTCGCTGTGAGATACATGAGGCTGCCAACCAATCTTTTGAATAGATTTGGATTGACATCTGCCCCTTCATCATCCTTACTTAACTTTGTACCCGTTGCAACTGGTGTAGGTACAGGTTTGGAATTATCCATCCTGAATCTTTTCAGCAAATCTGTTGCATACTTATTTTGACAAATAAAAATGCCTTTTTCAGATTGCTCAACTTCAATGCCAATAAAATATTTCATGAGACCTAGATCTGTCATCTCAAATTCTTTCATCATGGCTGCTTTAAATTCATCTATTTCAAGATCACCTGTAAAAATCATATCATCAACATATAAGAAAACTATCAAAATCCGTCCATGCTCATTTACCTTTGTGTATAAGGTAGGCTCAATGTTGCTTCTGCTAAATCCATTCTTGATCATACAACTGTCGATTCTGCTATACCATGCTCTAGGTGCTTGCTTCAGTCCATAGAGCGCTTTTTTCAATCTGTAAACTTTATCTTCCTGTCCTTCAACTTCATAACCTGGAGGCTGCTGCACATAAATTTCTTCTTCTAAAATTCCATTCAAGAAGGATGATTTGACATCCATCTGATATACTTTCCACTTGTTCTGAGTTGTTGTCGCTATAACTGCTCTTACAGTATCCAATCTGGCGACCGGAGAAAAATTTTCTCCAAAGTCTATTCCCGGTTGCTGCGAGAATACTTTTGCAACAAGTCTTGCTTTAAATCTCTCAATCTCACCTTTCTCATTCACTTTGGTCTTGTATACCCACTTCACACCAATAAGATTTTTATCGTTTGGTAAATCAACCAAATCCCATGTATCATTCTTTTCAATTGAATTCATCTCTTCATCCATGGCTTGCACCCAATTGTCATCTCTGATTGCGTCTTCAAACGAAGAAGGTTGGAATGCTAACAATGCAAAATTGGAACTAACATCCAAATCATCATAAATATCCTTCAAACTTCTCATCTTTTTCTTACCTGATTCGCTGCTTGGAGAATTCTGATCTGTGGATTTGCTTGAAGATCCATGCTGCTCTGAAAATCTGGGAGTCCTTGCTGGTGTGACTCTGTTTGGTGTCTGCTCTTTTGGTTTTTGTTGATCCTCTTCTTCTACAATATCATCCTCCATCAATGGTGTTTGAGCATCGGTTAGTGTGTCTACAGTGCCATTCCATGACTCTTGTTCTTTGAACACAACATCTCTGCTAATGATTTTCTTCTTTGTGACAGGGTTATATAGTTTGTAAGCTTTTGATTGCTCACTATAACCAGTAAATATACATTTTTCACTTTGATCATCTAATTTTCCTCTTATTTTCTTAGGCACATGTGCATAGGCTACACATCCAAAAACTCTGAAATGAGATACACTGCAAGACATACCTGACCATGCTTCTTCTGGAACTTTGTTCATCACGCTCTTTGTATGAGATCTGTTTATCACATAAACAGCACATGCAACTGCTTCTACCCAATACTTGTTAGACAGGTGTCTCGCTTTCAACATGCTTCTTGTCATGTTCATGATTGTTCGGTTCTTCCTCTCTGCTATGCCATTCTGCTGTGGTGTGTATCTGGTTGTAAACTGTCTTCTGATTCCATGTTGTTTGCAGCACTCATGGAATGCCTTCGAATCGTATTCGCCACCACGATCCGATCTCAATAACTTGATCTGTTGATCACTTTGGTTCTCCACCAAAGCTTTGAACTCTTTGAACTTCGAAAAAGTTTCAGACCTCTGCTTCAAAAAGTAAACCCAAGTCTTCCTACTGTAATCATCAATAAAGGTGAAGAAGTAACAACTTCCACCAATCGACTGTGTCCTCATAGGCCCACACAAGTCGGTATGCACCAATTCAAGTGGTTTCTTTGCTCTGTAAGAAACTCCTTTTGGAAAACTTTCACGGTGTTGCTTTCCCAAGATGCAACACTCACACGTGCTAGCAGGTTCTTTGATGGGAGGTAAACCTCTGACCATCTGTTTCTGCTGCAATAATCTTAAACCGGAAAAATGAAAGTTTCCAAACCGAAAGTGTCATAGCCAGTATGCATCAGAACATGCAGTTGTAAAAGAACTAACCTGATCATTGTAGTTCATAATGAGAGGAAAGAGTTTGTTCCTTGTCATCTGCACCTTTGCAATTAGCTTCTTGCTTGGGGATTTGTCGTAAATAACACACTGTTGCCCTTGAAAGATAACTTTGTATCCTTTCTGCATCATTTGACCAACACTAATCAAATTGTGTTTGAGTCCAGGGACATAGTATACCTCTGATATGGTCTTTGGCTCCTCGTGCTTGGTCACAATGTTGACCACTCCTTTGCCATCTACAGCCACAGTCTTGTCAGTTCCCAACTTTACCTCTGTCTGCATTGAGACATCCAAATTAGCAACCAAATCCTTGTTGCCTGTCATGTGGTTACTGCAACCATTGTCTAATAGCCAAACCTTATCAGACGGTGCATGCATGGTGTTGCATGCTAGAAACATAGAGTCAGTATTTTCGGTACTAACATTAGCTCTCTGATTGCCTTGATCTGCAATTTTCTTCCTACAATCACGAGCATAATGACCAAACCTATTGCAGTAATAGCACTTTACCTTAGATTTGTCAGACCTTTGATTGTGATGAAAGCTTCTGCTGCTACTACTTCCATGTTGATGCTCATGATCACCTCGGCCATCTTTGTGACCGCCATAGTTGCTGCCTCGTCCTCTGCCTCTCGATCGACCTCTACCTCAACCTCTTGAAATATAGACTTGACTTTGGAAAGTTTTTTCCAAAGTGGAATCCTTATTTCTGTCTATCCTTGCCTCATGTGATAGAAGGGATCCCATTAACTCATCAATTGTCAGTTTTTCCAAGTCCTTTGCTTCTTCTATGGCTGCTACCACAACATCAAATTTGGTAGACGGGGATCGAAGAACCTTCTCGATCACTGTTCGATCTTTAATATCTTCACCATAGATTTTTAACTGATTGATGACAGACATGACCCTATTCATGAAGGAATCAATGTCCTCTGTCTCCTTCATCTGCAGAATTTTGAAATCTCTCCTAGTATTCTGCAATTTAACAATATTAACTTTTGCCATACCTTGATAGCTTGTCGCCAAGGTGTCCCATGCCTCCTTTGCTGACGAGGTTATCATGATCTTCTAGAACACGGCTCGATCTACTCCCTGCTGGATCAGAAACAACGCTTGCGCATTCTTCCGCTTATCTTTCTTCCATTGTTCCCTCTCTGCATTACTGAGGGCTCGTTCTTCTGCATCATCGTGAGGTTCTATGAACCCATACTTGACATGATCCCAGACATCATGCGCTTTTAGAATGGTCTCCATCTTAATGGCCCACACATCATAATCCTTCCCTTTGAAAGAAGGAAGTTGTGGCTGAAAGCTACTTGTAGCCATATTTCTTCAAACACAAGTTCACTGCTGAAACCCTAAAAAAATTATATGCTTTGCAAAGCTTAAAAAAAAATCCTTATAATAAAACCCTAGGTTTTATTATTTATATAAAAAAATTTATGAAAAATTCTTTTATATATAAAAAAAAAACTTTTATATAATAAAGTCCTTTTTCTTTAAAAAACTTTATTACAAAGCTCCACGTTTTAAAGCTTTCTTATAATATGCTTATGAAGCCCTTTTAAAAAAAAAAATCCTTTTCAAAATCTCGTCACTTGCTATATGAGAGAATCTCCTCACGTGCTTTATAACCTTTATTTAAAACGAAGTCATAAAAACCTTTGAATATGGCTTTAAATGAAAAATACTCCATTGACTTGTTCTTTTTGGTCGAATAACACGTCCAAGCTTCAATACCTCCGCGTGTTAACGCTCTCCTCGACACTATGTGCTGCGTTAGCGCCTTAATGCAATAGAACTTCAAGAGGCCCGCGTGTTTTGAAATCGCATTAATTTTTTCGTTTTTAACACGGTTCTCTACAGTGGGAACCCACATTATAACGCTCTGTCTTTAATTAACAGCGGCATTATAACGTAAAAACGCGGAAAAAAATTTCCTTCTCACCCACGGATGATTGCTAATCCGTTTTTCTTCCGTTCTCTGTGACCTCACTTTGATACCAATCTGTTGGAAAGGCAGAGGATTCAATCACATAAATAACACAAAGATTTCACACATGAATAATGAGCTGCGGATCTTCAATTAATCATAAAACTCTCTTCTTCTCTCACTCTCTTACTCTCCTAAACAATGAACCCGTGAAGGGTATTTAATCTAATTGACATGCACACACTGTCACTCATAACTGAACTTAATCAACTCGCTTAACTCACTCTTTAACTCACTCACCAAATCTAATTGTAACTCAACTCAACTAATTCACTTAATTATTTTTCTACCTTCTGCATGAGGAAGTAATTATATATTTTAACATATGGATGTGTGTCACATACTGCTGGGTAGACCTTGGCAGTATGACAGAGGAGCAGTACATGATGGTAAGTAAAACACTTACGAATTCTTCAAGGATGGTATGTATCAAACATTGTTGCCAATGGAAGAAGGATAAGCATCAAGCAAAAATTCTGATCCAAAGGCTTTATTGCTGAGTGGGAAAGAATACTTGCAGCAGATTGAAGAAGAAGAGGTAAATTTTGCTTTAGTTTGCAAACCTAAAGTAGTACTTACTTCTACAAAAATTTTTGATTTGCCAATTGAAATTCAAGAAATGTTGGACAATTATTGTGATATTATTGTGGATGATTTTCCTAATGAGTTACCACTTGTAAGAAAAATCAGCCATCAGATAGATTTGATTCCAGGATCAAATCTGCCAAACAAAGCAGCTTACAGAATGACTCCAGCAGAAAATGAAGAAATCAAAAAGCAAGTGCAGGAATTGGTTGACAAAGGTTTGGTCAGAGAAAGTTTGAGTCCTTATGCAGTACCTATAGTGTTGAGCACGAAGAAAGATGGAGGCTGGAGAATGTGTACTAATTCAAGAGCAATCAACAAGATAACAATCAGGTATAGATTTCCTTTGCCCATAATTGAAGATTTAATGGACTGTTTGAGTGGAGCAAGATATTTTTCAAAGCTAGATCTGAAAAGTGGGTATCATCAAATTAGGATAAGTGAAGGTGATGAATGGAAAAAAGCCTTTAAGACAAATGAGGGATTGTATGAGTGGATGGCAATGCCTTTTGGCTTATAAAATGCACCCAATAAATTTATGAGGCTCATGAATGAAGTGTTAAGAGAATTTATTGGTAAATTTGCAATAGTATATTTGGATGACATACTAATTTACAACAAAAAAAAAGAAGAACATTTAAGGCATCTTAATTATGTCTTGAAGAAATTACATCAAGAGAAATTGCTAATAAATCTAAATAAGTGTTCATTCATGAAGGAAGAGCTGGTGTATCTGGTTTTTGTTGTTTCTGCTGAAGGATTAAAGATGGATCTAGAAAAAGTCAGAGCAATTGTGGAGTGGCCTTCGCCAAAAATTTTCTTTGAGGTAAGAAGTTTCCATGGACTTGCTAGTTTTTACAGAAAATTCATAAGGATTTTTAGCAAGATTAATGCACCTATCATTGAAACTATAAAGAAAGACAAACAACCATTCAAGTGGACTGTTGAAGCTGAAAATAATTTTCATTTTTTAAAATAGAAAATAACAGAAAAACCTGTTTTAGTGTTGCCTGATTTTAATAAACCATTTCAAGTAAAGTGTGATGCCAGTGGAGAAGCTATTGGAGCTGTCTTAAGTCAAGAAGATCGGCCTGTAGCATATGTCAATGAGAAGCTGAATGACACAAGGAGAAAATATTCTTCTTATGAAAAAGAGTTTTATGCAATAGTACAATCATTGAAAAAGTGGAGACATGATTTAATGTCTAAGGAATTTGTACTATATTCAGATAATCATGCTTTACAATACATTATGAAGCAGCCTAAGTTAAATAAAAAACATGCTAAATGATTTGAATATCTTCAAATTTTCAACTTTTTTTTAAAGCACATAAGTGGCTAGGCAAACAAGGTAGTTGATGCCTTGAGTAGGAAGAACATTTTTGTCCAAGAAAGTCAAATTGAAGTGGTAGGTTTTGATTTTCTTAAGGAACTCTATAAAACAAATTTGGATTTCAAGAAAGCATTTGAAGCATGTTTGAATCCTGTTTTGATAGATAGAAGTCAGTGGTTGGATTATTTCTTGCAAGAGGGTTTATTGTTTAGAAGAAATCAATTGTGCATACCAAATTGTTCCATGAGAGAAAACTTAATCAGAGAGAAGCATAGTGGTGGACTTGTTGGACATTTTGGTAGTGATAAAACTTATAAGCAGCTGAGTCATTTTTATTATTGGCCAAAAATGAGATCTGAAGTGGAAAAGTATGTGAAGAATTGTAAAATTTGTCGGTATGCTAAAGGAAGAAGCCAGAATGCAGGTTTGTACATTCCATTGCCTATTCCAGACAGGCCTTGGGATATGGTAAGTATGGATTTTGTTTTAGGACTACCTAAGACACAGAGAGGAAATGATATAATTTTTGTTGTTGTTGACAGATTTTCAAAGATGGCACATTTTATTCCATGTTATAAAACCAGTGATGCTACTCATGTTGATAATTTGTTTTTCAAATAAATTGTTAGATTACATGGGTTGCCTAAAAGCATTGTTTCTGATAGAGATACCAAGTTTGTTGGTTATTTTTGGAGGACATTGTGGAAGAAGCTTGGTACTAATCTGAGTTTTAGCTCAGCTTATCATCCTCAGACTTATGGGCAGACTGAGGTAGTAAACAGAAGTTTAGGTAATCTTTTGAGAAGTCTTGCAAGAGAACATCCTAAGCAATGGGATCATATCTTACCACAAGCAGAATATGCATACAATGATTCACCAAACAGAAGTACAGGACAGAGCCCATTCCATATTGTTTATGGGATGCACCCAAGAGGAGTTTCTGAATTGAGAAACTTGGGAAAATCATAAATGAGAAGTGCTGAAGGAGAATAGTTTGCTTCAGAGATTCAAGCAATACATGAGCAGGTAAAGCAATAGCTACAAGACAGCAGTATCAAGTACAAGAGCAAAGCATATTTGAGCAGAAGAGAAGTTCAATTTGAAGTTGGTGATTTAGTTTTGGCTCACTTGAGGAAAGAAAGATTTCCAAAAAGAGAGTATAACAAACTGAAGTCTAAAAAGATAGGACCATGCAGAATCCTAAGAAAATTTTCTGCTAATGCCTATGAAATTGAATTACCATCTGATATTGGAATATCTCCAATATTTAATGTTGCAGATTTGTACAGGTATGAAGATGGTGGCACAGATGAAAGACCAGAAGACAAAGAGCAGATTGATTGGGTAAAAAAGTTACCTACAGCACAGCCATTATAGCCAGAGATGATCTTAGACAAAAAGGTGTTTAAGAGAACTAGAGGACAAGAGTATTCCCAGTATTTGATCAAGTGGAAATATCAGCCAATTGAAGATGCTACATGGATGACAGAAGCTGTGTTGCAGAATCTGGGAAGTTTTGTGAAGGAGCTCATGGACAGGAGCCCATGAAGAATTTTTTCCTTGGGAGTCTGATGTGGGGGCATTAGAGTCTAGCCAGCAATGTGAAAGCTTGTTCACATGTTGTGGCTAGCTGAGTTAAAATTCATTCACTGATGGGTGAAAGTCAATGTTTAATGAGAGGATTAAATTTCTCAAACAAATTGATATTATTATTTTTGTAATAAATTAGGAGAGTATTTAGAGATAAGTGATTTGAATAGGTGTGAGCTTGTTGAGAATATCTAGCTACAGTTGATAGATTTTAGGAGGATATTGGGCAAGTAGGATTTTGTCTCAATTTAGGAAATTTGATCCTAAATTGAGGAGTTATCTGTTTTGTAATAAAAATATAAATTAGAATCTTTGTAATGGAGAAATTCGGAGTTGGCCGAGAGGAATTATTGTGAGGATTGGAATTAATAAAGATTGCAAAGTTCTAAATTATTATTTCATACTGGAAATCCCCAGAGGTCTTTATCTTCGAAATTTTATTGGTTTTGACATTTCTGTATAAGAGATTGAGGTTAATCAAACTTCTGTGGTCACTATTTAAAAGAGAAGAGTTTGATTCCTTTCAGAATTCTTGATTTATATGGTTCAATCTTGAATTAATTGCAACACAGTCTCTGTATGAATTCTTGTGTTTACCAATTGTTTACTATCCCACGTCATATCTGTTTGAGTAATACGCTCTTATTTATGTGAAGAAATTATATTCATATCAAATATCAATTCTGATATTGATAAGAGTTTGTATAAGAGTTATTGGGGTTCGATTTGCAAGAATCGATACCAATTCTGTTCTTAAAATTGCCAAACAAAGAATTGATGATGTATGAAGGATGCAGTGAGTTAAATCTCTGATTTGTGAAGGTGTATTGAAACATCTGTTTGCTGGAATGATACTTTTGAATCACAGTCTTAACGCAGAGAAAGACAATTTTTATTTTAAGGGTGGAATTCAGAGTTAACACAATCAAATATCATTTTTTAAGAAGTGACTTTGAAGCATGGAAACCTATAGCGTTTTGAAATAACGCAATCAGTGTTGTGACAGATCTGAAGGTTAACGCGTTGAAAGTTACAGGTATGAACCAACGTTCCTTTGAAGTTTCAATTTGTTTAAATTGAAAGCAATTTGATAAACAATGGATGCGTGGGACCATAAAAAAAAATATAAGCTCTTGTTTATCAAGTTAATTGGTTAAAATTCAAGCTTGAGGTTCGATGGTTAATGTTTCAAGTTTGAGGTTCGATTTTGTTAAAAGGGTATAATATCAATATTTATGCTATGATGAAGGTTTACCTTTCTTTGCATATACCAAAGCTTTAAACCTCAAAAGGACTTTGATTTGGGTCCTTTTTTTTATTGAAATTGGAATCAAGGATTTATAACATCTTCAAAGGAGTTGACATAGTCTAAGTGACTTTTTAAAGTTATTGTGATTTCATTAATCAAATTTTCCAAATTTGATGAATGAAAATGAAAATGAAGAATTGAATCTGACTCCTCCGGAGTTCGAAACCATTGTGAACAAATTTGAAAAGCTCTCCTTAATGCCTGCACCGTCACCGCCATAATCTAGAAACCTCCATTACAATGTTGGGGATATGGTGAAGTGCATTACTATAAGAACTTCCATCACCGTGGGAAGAATGGGATTTCAGCTAACTTGCAAGAGGCATATACAGTAGGGGACGTGGCATAGGATATACCAAGAATCAATGTAGCACTTGAGGATTAGCAAGCATATTATCAACCAACCATGATCGAGTTAGAAGGTAAGTTGTATTCCCAAATTGTTTCAATTTTGGTTGATCCTGGTGCCAATTTAAATTATGTAAATCTCGGATAGTATAAAAGTGTGATTTGTAGACCCAGAAATCTAAAAACCCCTAGCTGGTACAATTTGACATAGGGGCCTAGAGGAGAGTTAATGCTAAAGTTTCCAAATGTCCCCTAAAATTTGGAGAACAACACATAAATGTTGAATTGAACATCCTAACTTTAGGCTCTTATGACATTTTACTGGGAATGGATTGGTTGCAAGTGCACTGATCACTGGTAGATTGTAAATAGAAAATCATTTATTACAAGGCAGAAGATGGAACATGCCAATAATTTCAAGGGATTAAGAAACCACTTCAGCTGCATCCTATTACTGCATCTCAGTTGGGAAAATGCATCCGAAAAGGTTGTCAGGTGGGATTCACCAATTCTAAAGATAATAACCCTATGATGGAGAATATATCGGTGGTACAAGACTTTATGGATTTATTTCCGAAAAATATACCGAAATTACCTCCAAAACAAGACATCGATTTCACCATCTAATTAATGCCAAGGGAAACACCAACATCATGTGCACCATATCGAATGATTCTACCTCAATTAATTGAGCTGAAAATGAAATTACAAGAGTTTCTAGATAAGGGATATATCTGTCCTAGTGTGTCTCCTTAGGGGGCACCAGTACTCTTCGTGAAGAATAAATATGGTACTATGCGAATATGTATGGATTATAGATAGCTTAACCAACTAACTGTTAAGAAAAAATACTCGTTGCCATGGATGGATGATCTATTCGATCAAGTAAAAGGCACAAATGTTTTTTCAAAAATAGATCTAAGATCTGGGTACCATCAAATACGGATAAAGGATGAAGACATATATACGACAACTTTTTGTACCCGATATGGGCACCATGAATTTGTGGTTTTACCATTTGGCTTAACCAATGCACTAACAACATTCATGAGCCTAATGCATGGCATCTTTCATCCATTTTTGGATAATTTTGTTTTAATATTTATTGACGACATACTTATCTACTCGAAAACTGTGGAGGAGCATAAATAACACTTACAAATGGTGTTAAGAATGTTGAGAGAACATCAACTTTATGCCAAATTCAGTAAGTGTGATTTTTATAAAGATAAAATTCAATATTTAGGCCATGTTATCCACTTTTACATCATTTTTGCGGCATCTTGTTTTCATCCAAGTTTGCATCTTTTTTTTGTGTATATTGCTACATCCACTTTTGTGCACCAAAATTTGTGCCATATCCTGTGGTTACTGTTGAAACCACATTTTCATCCTCTTTTGTGTCCAAGTTTTCATCGAATATTGTGTATTTTTTTGCATCCCTTGTTGCATCCACTTTTACATTAGGTTTTGTATCCATTTTTGCATCTAATTTTGTGTCCACAATTGCACCCATGTTGTGTCCATGTTTACATCCATTTTTTGTCTGATTTTGCATCGAAGGTTCCCTCCTTCTAGCATCCAAGTTTGTGTCATTTTTTGTGTCCATTGTTCCATCCACCTTTTTTTCACCACAATTCATGCCAAGTTTTATACCTACTATTACACCGATGATTTCTTCCACTTTTGCATCCATGTTTGCATCTTATTTTGTGTCCAAGTTTGCACTGACTATTGCATATGCTTTTGCATCCATTTCGTGTCAGGTTTTGCATCTACTTATGTCAAATCCACTTTTCATCCAACTTTATGTGTATTATTTCCCCCATTTTTGTGTTTTCTTTTGCATCCATTTTCAAACACTCGTCATATTTTCTACATTGATGATATTTCTTACAACATTGGAAATTATGAAAAACTGATGATAATGTCATTATTCATGATGATGATGATGATAATGAAGATGATGAAAATGACATGAGTTATGGATGGTTGTAGAGATTGAGGCTTTGAAGAAGATGGTTGATCCTTCTTTTTCAAAAGTATCTTTATGGGTGGATTAGCACGAGTGGAAGAAGTGGTAGAAAAAACTTCACGCATTAAATCAGTAAGACCATCCCCTACAAATTTCTATCCCTTTAGTTTCATTTTGGCTTAGTCACTCTTGATTGTGGGTCACCTGAGAGGGAAGCTACTTCACTAGATATAATAGGAGGATAAAAATTTCTTAGGTGATGTATAAGGTTGAAAAATTATAAGTCCAACACCTTATTGATAACATCCTTATAGGTTATCTATTTATTTTTGTTTTTTCTTAACAATGTCGGGAGCTATTTAGTATTCTAAAGAGAAAAGGAGAAATTTCCTTGTTACATGTAGGAGTTTCTGAGGAGCAATAGAGAGGATAGCTATAACAAAATGCTACACCTGATTTGTGTCTAATGTTCAGAAAATACTGAAATACAGATAATGAGTAGATTCGAACGAACTGAGAAAGAAGAAGAGTAAACTTAAAAGCCATGATAAGAGGAGGAGAAGATAGATCAGTCAATGCTTATTGGACGTCCAGTCGAAGCATCCATGTTATCTTCATTTCCAGCATTTCTTGCATTATTGGAACTGGCGCTTGGGGTTGAGCATTTTTCAGGCATATATTTGAGGATTTGAACTGATTCTTCAGTATGAGCGCACTTGTTGGAGAGCTCGTTGAACTGTTGTTGAAGAGAGGTAATCTTGTGCCAAAAAAATTTGACATCTGCTTGTTGTTTTTCATCAAGGACTTTCTGATGGGCACGAATTTGTTCCAACTCTGCCTGAATTTCAATGTAGTGGAAGCAATCCTCGCTGCAAGCCATGGTGCAGGGAAAAGGAGCTGAGGATGAAGGGCAGGTCAAGGGGGAGCGCACGGTGTAGGGGAGGATAAGGTGCAGACCAGGGGGGCAGTAATGGGAGGATAACACGAGGGGAAGGGGAACAACAGTTGAGAGATGCATTGAAGTGGGAGAGACTGTCAGAGAGTGAGGAAATGAATGAAGAGCGAGGGGATAAATAGAGTAGAGTGATGAGGATGGGGCAACGTGGGAGTAGGCCCGAGAAGATAAGTTCACAGGATAGAGGAAGGGTGGAGTACGGGAGGGCCTACAACATTCTGGTGATTCAGATAATTCAGATGGGAGGATCAAATGTAGGATATTATTTAGCTGATACATGATCATGGTAGAGGCATCATAGATATGCCATTATTGCATAATATTTACCCAGCTGATATGGCACATGCATTGTTTGTAATAGCATCTGCAATCTTATTATTTATTTGGAGGATGTGGTGAAAAGATATTTATTTCATATCTTTCGAGATGTTGTGATATTTGTTAACAATTCTATGAAGATGAATGTTGTTGACTAGTTGATATTGGATCATCATGTTGATGATGATGGAGGAATCCCCGAATACCATTGCATTGGATATGTTATTCTTTTGTAGTTGTTGAAGGCCTTAAAGTAGAGCATAAGCCTATGCTTTGTTATTGGAGAGGGACCCAAGACCCCATTCGAAGGAGAGAAGAGCTCTACCACTTTCATTTTTTATAATGCCTCCAACACCAACAATGCCTAGGTTTGATTTAGATGCAGCGTCGAAGAAGAGAGTGGGCCTTAAGCATCTATCCAACCATTCTATGAATTCATTTTCTTTTAGGCGAACATTCCATGTTTCATTTTGGCGAGGATGATTAGCTAGACGCTTAAAGAAGCCAGCGCTATCTAGCATATTTCCTAAGAAGTTCCTTTATTCCGCTTGGAGATCATTAACATTTATTTTGTTGGTTTTGGAGACTATTGTCTCAATAGTGAGGCTCCAAGTTTTGCTGCAAACCTTCCTACATGAGGGCTCTTTGTTATTGAATATCTTTCTATTTCTAGCGAGCCAGATGTTCCATAAGAGCACATACGGAAGCGTTTCCTGAACCCTTCTAGCCAAATTGCTTTTCTTTTTTCCCCATGGATAATTTTTCTTCCAGTTTTTTATTAAATTAGAGATGGCACAATTGTAATTCAAGAGAAGATGATGGTGTGAAGAGAGGTCTGTCCAACAACAGACAACAAATGGACACATGGAAAAGAGGTGGAGAGCAGTCTCTTCAATGCTTTGACAGTTTGGGCACCTAGATGGCCCGTTCACACCCCTTTTTTTTAGATTTTCTGAGGTGAAAATTTTGTCTCTGAGGAGAGTCCAAATGAAGACCTTGATTTTTGGGATGGCTTCCAACTTCCAGACCAGCTTCCAATTTGGAAAACGAGGAGAGGGGGAGAGATCTTCGCTACGTTGATAATAAGTGGCTTTGATGGTGTAAGCAGAGCCTGAGGGGTCCCAACGAAAGCTATCCTTGCTGTCTTTTTGTAAAGGTGTTGCGCCATGAAGCAAAATTTGAAGATTGGATAGGTCTGCTTCCAAGTAAGGAGGGATAGGGGAGAAGATCCATCCAATCCATTTTTTAGTTCGATCATCCCTCTTAGAGATTTGGCCTAAAAGGTTTAGATCAAGATTTTGAAGGTAGGAGAGGATGTGTTGAGTGCCTCACCTGTCCACAAGTGGGCTTTGTCCCATAATTCCGTCTTCGCAAAATTAATGTTGTTGGCCCCCATTGGGACTTTGGAGAGATTTTGAATTAAGAAAGGAATGGTTCTCTTGCAGAGGGCCTAGATTTTGGAGCAAGGTTTGTTTGGTATGTCTTGATCAAGGAGATGTTGTCAAGGGGAGTTAAGATATTTGGCTTCCAGAACTCTTTTCCACCAAGCTTTCTGTCCACTAATTAACCTCCACACAATTTTCCCACCGAAGGCGTTGTTCAAAAGTTTGGTAGAGTGGATTCCAAGCCCTCCATGCTCATAGCCTTGAGTGACCTACTTCCACTTAAGAAGGCCATATTTTTGCTTCTCAATTTTGCCACCCTACCAAAGAAAGTGCCTTAGGATAGCTTCTAATTTATGATGAATGCTGGCTGGGGCTTGAAGGAGGGTATATTGGTATAGGGGCGGGGATGAGAGGATAGATTTGAGTAAGACTACTCGCCCTACAAGGTTTAACCAAAAGAATCCACATTGTTGTAATTTCCTCTTCATTTTTTCCATAGTGATGTTCTGGACCTCAGATTTTAAGTGACCAGTGCTGAGAGGCATGCCCAAATAGTTGAAGTGGTCCCAGTTCAATTTGTAGGAGACTCCAAAAATTTCTGCAATGTTTTGAATGGTTTGGTTGGTAGCATTAAAACCGTAGATGCAACTTTTTTGAAGATTGATCAACCCTTTGGAGTAAAGCATAATTTTTTCAAGAATATATTTAAACCTGTGAGCAATTATGCTGATAGCACCACCCATCAATAGAGTGTCATCTTCAAATTGCGAATGATTCATATTTTTGACACCATTGCCAAATTTAAGTCTGGTGATGAGGCCTACTCTTCGCATATGATCTAGGGCCCTGCTGAAGGATTCAACCATGAGGATAAAAAGGAAGGGAGAAAGAGGAAAACCCTATCTAAGGCCGCGGGAAGACTGAAAAAAGGATGATGGCCTGCCATTAATGAGGGGGGAGATCCAGGGGTTTAAAATGAAATATTGGATAAGGGAATTGAATTTAGAGTTGAAGCCCATTTTCTGTAGGACAGAAAGGAGGAAGGTTTGTCTAACCCTATCAAAAGCATTGGCTAACTCGAGTTTGAGAATGAACCCTCTCTCTTTTCGAGTCATGCTAAAGTGGATAGCTTCTTGAACAAGGAGGATAGAGTAAGAAATTTTCCTTTGGGATATGAAACCTCCTTTATTTTCTGAGATAAGGCTGGGGAGAAAAGGCTTGAGGTGCATAAAAAGGATTTTGGTGATAATTTTGTAAGAGGAGTTGCAGAGAGAGATTGGTCTAAACCTGGAGAAGGAGGAGGGGTGGTTTTCTTTGGGGACAAGGGTGACGAAGGTTGAGTTGGTGAAGCCCCCAATTTTCTTCTTCCTTTGAGCCCATTGAACCATTTTGGTCAAGTCCTTTTTGATTAAGTTCCAATAAGTCCTATAGAAACTGATGGGGAATCCATCCAAACCCAGAGCCTTGTCAGGATGTAAGGACCAAATGCCGCACTGAATTTCTGCCTCTTCAATATCTTTATTGAGAGTATTGTTCATCTCATCTATAATCATATTTGGCAGATATCTTAATATATCTGAGTAGTCTTCTGGCTCTTTTGTTTTTGTCAGTAGATATTTATAGTGAGTAGTGGCAGCAATTTTACTTTGATCTTGATTAGTCTGAATTTTTCCTTCAATGTCAATAATGGAAGTTATGTTATTTCTAGTTTTGTGGAAAAAATCTTACTTGTGGAAGGAGGTGTTCTTGTCACCAACCTAGAGCCACAAACTTTGGGATTTAATTCACCACTTCTCCTCTTATTTTCTGTTGATTCTATATAATTGCCAATAAAGTCCTTTTTCGTGATTGGATTTATCTTGATTAGACCCTTATGAGTCAATGTTGTTATGGACAATTTCCAGCTTTGCTTTGATTTCTAGTTTGATTTTGTCTAGTTCCTTATAGTGCAGTTTGGCCCATTCCTTTAAGGCTAGTTTGGTATTCTTACGTTTGGTTTCCCAAATGAATGAGGGAGAACCCTCAATGTGCTAAAGCCAAATGTTACGAACTAGATTCCTTACTTCTAGAATATCATTCCATAGTGGGTTGTATTTGAATGGGAGGGGATCGAGGGAGTGATGATCCCTAAGGGAAAGGGTAATGGGATAGTGATCAGAGGCTGCAGAGGAGTGGATGTTGGAAGAGGCGATGGAGAAAAAATAAAGGAGAGGGACAACCACGAGAAATTTGTCAAGAAGCTCCATGATATTTCCTTTTCCTATCCTGCAATTGCTCCAAGTATATCTACAATTTTTTGGGACTATATAAACCAAATCGTGGTCTTGAATGATGGTCTCTAGCGGATTCCTAGAGGGATTCGAGATAAAAGAGCCACCTCTTTTTTCATTTGCGTGGAGGATTAGATTGAAGTCACCTTCGATGATAATGTTGTTGTTGTCTTCATTATCTATGTCTGATTTAAGAATGCCCCAAAATATCTCTTTATCCTTATAATGGTTGGGTCCATATACATTATAAATGATGATCTCATTGCTTTATTTTATGTTCTGAAGCACCACTTTGATCCAATGCTGTGTTTTTGCTGTGCTTATTTTCTTCCAGATGCTTGTTCCAGATAGTGGCAAGTCCACTTGAGGCTCCTCCGGCTTTAGATTGTGTGCCCACATGGAATTTTATTCCATTTATTATTGTTTCCATATCAAGTTCTCTATGCTTAGTTTCTTGCAGTAGAATTATATCTCGCTTTTCCTGATTTATTAGATATCTTAGGGCAGAGATTTTTGAGGGGTGCCCTGAACCCCTGTTGTTCCATGAGAGAGCTTTCATCATTTTAGGAAAGCAGAGTGAGATCTTGTCTTCCCTTATTGCTCCTTATGTCCTAAGTTTTTACTATTCTACCCTAAGATATAATTTTCAATAGGGTTTTGAGTTCCAAGGGCTATATCCTTTTGAGTAGTTTCATCTCTATGTTTCTTTGATCACTTCCTTCCAGGGCCAGTTTTCTTAGGATTTTCCATATTTACTCCATGTTATTTTACTGAGTTCCTGGTGATTCAGATTGAGGAGGGATCAGAGGAGGAGGATGGAGGTTCAGGGTTGATAGAGGAGGGACAAGGGGAGGCAGGCTGCAAGGTGATAGAGAGAGGGTCATCATCAGAGGGTGAAAGGGAGGAGAAGGGATTGGTGAAGGCTAGAGAGGAATTAGAAGGAGGGATAGGGGGATCAGCGAGCTGGTGGGAAGAGTCTGGGGGGTGAGATGAGGATGAGGTGGGAATAGAAGGGCTAGGTTTGGGAGGGGGCACAGAAATGGTGGTGGCTCTAGGGTTGGAAGAGGTATTCTTATTTTTCACACTTTCCCATTGTGCGTCTATCTCAAGGCTTTCAATATCAATAAATTTAGAAAATATGTTACCAAAATGGTCATACTTGTGACATACCTTGCATTTAAACGGGATTTGTTCATAGTCAAGCTGCTGGATGTGTGTCCATTTGTGAATTTTGAGCTTGATCACCTCGAGGAGCCCTTTACCCATATCCACCTTGACACAGATCCTAGCACAGGCTTGCATGTTGTCTTTTGGTTCACTCTGATCTATGAACTTACCTACAACGTTGCCAATAGCTTAAACAGAGGCATCCCCCAGTAGTGCAAAGGGAGGTGTGAAAGGCGCACCCATACTGGAACGACACTTGGTACATCGAATTCAGGGTCAAAGGCTGGCGTCCATTTGTTTAGATACATACCTCTGGTATCAATGAAGTAAGGCTTATTCCTGAAGATCAAATCCTTGTCCTCATTTGTTTCAAAGTGAAAAGTGAATTAGCCTCTGCCGCAAAATCGAATTGAAGTTTTGCCATTGATTTTGTCTGACCAGTTCCGCTCAACCCATTTTTGAATAGTCTTCGGGGAGGGCCATAATCTAGTAAATTGTCCTATAAGACCCTTCTCAGCTAGAAAGAGAGTAGCCATGCATGGAATAGACGGAGGTAGGGAAACCTCCTGAATGCCATTGAGCTTCTTGACGAATTTAGAGATCGTCGGCTTGGGGCAAGGAGGAGCTAAAGAACTTATCAACGCAGAAAATTCTTGGGCCTGATCTAGGGGGGAGGCCACCTCTAGGGAAGACTCCGGAGGGGCCATGCGCGTAGCGAGCAGTAGAAGGTAGGCAGCAGGGGCGGTCGCGACTGCAGAGCATGGGATAGCAGCAGCGAGTTATATGATTTTTTAATCTATTTATTATTAGTACATTCTACTTGCAATTTTTCACTTATACCTTCTACCAAGATTTTCCTAAGCTTGTCAAGTGAGAAATTGGTATCACATTTAGCTAAGGAAAATTAGAATATATGGATGAAAGAGGTCATAAATTCACACTTTCCTTGCTGTAGTTATATAATTCTAACCACTTCAGAGCATCAACTAGTTTAAGAGCATACATTCCCAAAAAATTATCACATAGTTTATCAAAATTCTTTATAGAGTTCTTGGGAAGGTTTTCAAACCACTCAAAGGCTAATCTAGTAAGAGTGTGTGAAAATAATTTGGCCGTAACTTCTACCCATGTCCTCAAGTCTTTACAAATTTTGATGAACTTGCACAAGTGTGCTAGAGAGAGATAACCCTATTGCACTAGAGAGGCCCAAGCACAAGTGTGATACACAAGAGATGCATGGAGATATGTTCCCTTAGGCATAAAAAAATCTATAAGGGAGATCAAGAATATCACAATATGATGGAATTCAAATGAGAGTTGTGGTGTATTTATACACAAATCCCAAGGGTTAATGAGCCTACATGTACAAATTTTACTAGGTTGGTCTTATCCTCTTCCTAGTATTACAACAAATGATAATAAATATCCCTCCCTATACCTAGGTTGGCCTTGTCCTCTCCCTAATATTTAATATGTACACTGAGATATTTTATTTGTAATAAAAATGAAAAAAAAATGTTATTAACATTTTTAATAATTTTACATTTTAATTCCATTTTAAATATATAAGGAATGAAAAGTTTCTCTCATGTTGAACTATGTAAAAAAAAACTTTGAAAATAATGAAATAATAAAAAATATTAATGGAAAAAAATAAAAATAATTATTTAATTTATTAACATTTTAATAGAAAAAATAATAATAATTTATTATAAAATTTTCATATTATTTGCGAGAAAATATGGAGATAATTTTTTTTACTTTATAATTTCTTTTTGAAAAATTCTATATTCTATTTTCTTTTAAAATATACCAAAATATGTATAAAATGAAATATTTTGATTAAAATTTTCATTAATCAAATAAAATTATTCAAATAAATTTATAGCATCTCACAAAATCTCTAAAAGGGAGGTCTTTTTGAAAGAGAAGAGAGAAATTGGCTATATATACTATTAATTTATTTTTAACATTGAGTCTTCTCATTTTTCTTATCATATTTTAAATAAAAAATGAAAATAAATTTACATAAACAATTATAATTATAATTCAGTTTACCATAAATTATAATTTTATATTTAAATTTTTATTAAATAGAGAGAGGAGAGAACTTTATGGATTATTTCATAGTGGGTCATATTTTGGTCATCAATTAAAATTAAGGATCATGAATTGAAATGTAAAAGTTCTTCCCTTCCATTTATCTGTTTAAAAATTTTAGAGAGTTATTTAAAAAATATATTGATAAATAAAACAAACTTCAACAAATAAAATAAAATTTTAAATGTAATTTCTGTAGTATTCAATATAAATATAATTTTAGTTTTTAATTAATTTTTCTTCTTGATGTTTTAACTTAAAAATGAATACAAATGAAAAAGATTAAGAATGCCAAACTCCGGAAAAAGGGAAAAACCTTTAGTCTAAACTTTAACTTAATAGTTATTTAGAGATCCTTTGACAAAAGTGGAAAAGCTAAGACTGAAGAAAGCGAGCAAAGAAAAGTAAAGAAAGCCCAGAGCAAGAAAAATATGTGTGCTGCTTTATTTGAGAAATAAGAGGGAACAAAAATATCTTTGGTGTGTTAAAATATTCTATTCTAAGCATCTTTAAATTACACGTCCTACGTGGGAGCATATTTTTTGGAACGATAAATTATATAATTACCCACTGCTCATGTTTAGTTGACTAATCTCCCAGCTCAGTTGGGAAATCCTTTGAAACACTACATTCAATCGCATCTTTTGAAACATGTGAAATACACAAAATATGGGGAGAAGTCTCTGACAGACTCATTACGAGTTAACTAGTATTAACTAGTTAAACACAATTTGCTTATTTTTATTTTCTGGCAAGAAAGACTTAATTGTTATGTTTATGAAACAAATTATTATTTTGTTTTTTGTTATTGAGTTAATTGGAGGAATTAATGAGTAAAAAGAAAATCTTTTAAGTTGACGGTAAAAAGTTTCCAAGAATAAGAGGTGGTTGGGTACAATTGGAAAACAGTTACCTACTCCTCTGAGGATAAAGTTGAACCCCAGGAGAGGAGTAGGGGTTCTGTACAATTTTCTTTGGTAAAGGAGAGTATTTTCTAGAGCTGGTTATGATCAGTTGAAAATAACTCAAGAAAATCCTTGTAAAGCCAAACTTTCTGAGTTTGACTGGATTGGCCATCCAGAGGTCATAGCAGAAAGATAAATATTTCCACTGTTGACACGTGGCACCGACCAGATTATGGAGCTAGAGGGCAAGAGGAGGACGTCATAGCCTCCCTTGAATGGTTGGGAGGACCATAGTTTAAATATTAAATTCTAGATAAGTATATAGAAATTGAGTATATTGAGCTACAGTCTTAATACGAAAGGTCTAGACTGCATGGTGTTATTGAATTTATAATTCATTTGTAAAGAACTGAATATTGAAGTTCTGAAAAGAGAATTAGCATTTGTTTTTCTGTATAAAAGAAATTCAGATAAAGGGTAGTAGTATAATTTTTTGTGTGGAGGAAGAAAGGTTTTATTACTAAAATTACATTTATTTTATGTGACCTGCAGAATTAATCTACATGTTGCTTGATAAAAAATGTATAGAATTTCATAACCTCTATAGGAAACAAAATAGTATTTTCGTATTATAGCCACAACTATACTGTACGAATAGTTACGAGAAGGTAATCAGTAAGGAAGTATATAATGAAAACGACACAAAAGATGCGAAAGATGCATGCTAAAATATACATTGAAATTTATAAACATAAACTTTCTGTAGACTGCTAATATAGCAACCAGATAGTCTAGAAATCGTAGAACTTGAGGTTCAGGGTTTGGGTCGGAAACCTTACCCTTGCCATTTTTCTTTTAAATCAATCTCTATACACAGTTCTTAACTTCAATGGACCGGTTACTGTGTAACCTAAGAATAAGCATCGAGTAAGCAAGTAAAGACTGGCGAAAGTAAATTAACGGTATCGTTCCATTCCACCCGCAAGAATTAGGAACTATATCAAAGAAAAAGATAGACCAATCTCATCGCTATACATGCAATGAGTAAACACGAAATCTGGCATGTGAAATGTAAACTTAAACTGAGAAATATACTACTCCAGAATTCCAAACGAAAGTAATTATGATGCGACAGAGAATTCTGTAGTGAAAACCCTTAGAGAAATATAACAAATGTAGCATGAAAAACTTTGTTTACAGGTTGAGACTATAAGCAGAGGGCGAAATATATGCCAGTCTTTCCGTTTATGCCATGACAAGTATGTATAATAATAGAAAGAAACGAATCACAAAAGAGTTACTATCAAACCGGTAGTTGAAAATGGAAGTTATAACTTTATGCATCACAAATCCTACAAATCGAATGCTTCAAGAATGCTATAATAAGTTATGGGAATAAAAAATAGCATACTGTATAGGGTTTCATGTAAATGGTCTGAACAGCCATTCTCGGCCTGGACCTTCAAAATAAGAGAGAAACAGCTATCCAGATATCAAACAAAAGCATAAATGCTATTAATAGTGCTCCAATACAAATCTAGGTTGAAACCCCCAAAGTAAAAACCCCATTCCATTTAATATGCGACAAGCTTCAAGAATATAAAAACCCTAGGCTAGAACTTGAACCCCGATTTTTCCATCTTAAACGCCATATAAACAACATCGGAAATTTCTCTGTGCATAGATTGTACCTGTGGTATGAGAACGAATCATTAGCCGTGGAAGGATAAAGCCGAAGAGTAACTTTGTAAGGGTTTTGAGAGAAGCCCACTCACTTGCCAGACACAAGAATGAATCCAGGTGAGAAATCAGACCGTAAGCAGAAAATTATCAAGGAGAAGAGATTTACAAAAAACGTTACCAATTATTGAGTAAGCTGGAAGAAATACCTTCTGAAGAAATCGAACCTCATCGACCCTGAGAATAAAATTAAGCCATGAGGAAATCTGAAGTTGAAATGATAAAACTTATAGCTAGCTCTGTCTAAAACAATGGAGATTTAAATCAGAATAAGTGATATCCAGAGGGATTTACCTGAAAATGTCTTCATGCGTCATTCCTAGCCTTAAATCCGAGTTTCCAGTAGTGATACAGAACCGTCTCCACTCTAGAGCATTAACCCTCATTCAGAGATGGAAATTGGAAAGTTAACAAATGACACCGCGCGAAACCCTACCAGTCAACGTATTTCAGAGCTGGAATGGTTTACAGAGTAAGAAATAAGAGTAACAGAACCAATGCTTACCTTAAATGGAACCTATGACGGAGTTGCCATGAGGAGCCAACTCTACGAGCACACCATGGAAGAAGGACAAACTGGAGTTCGACTAAACAACTGGCCGAAGGCACTAGAGCTCTTTCCCTCGAAAAATTGCATGGGATCCGAGGCCAAGCTAACAGCTGTCCCGGCTATTAACTAGCCAATACTGCCAAAATTAATGGGAGTTGACAATCCATATCACGACCAGAAAATGTTAAGGCCAAGTGGCCTAACACGAAATTCAAATAATCCTTAAACATAAGTTAACCACGGCAAAGAATCCAATGACCGGATCATGTATTAACTTCTTTAATGAGTGGACGGATAAATGTTTCTAATATAAATATATATAGCCATCGAATTTGTTGTATGGTTTGGGTAGTAATTCATACCAAGGCAAAGTTTCCAAGTTTATAAATGTTCCGAATAAAAAACATATAATTAAGAGATTTTAATTATAATTCCAATGATCGCTGAGGTCTACAATGATGTTAAATATCAAGCAGAATCTTTGCATTGTTTAATATTACTATCATATGATACGTGAAATAGAAATTTTTTTATTGGTAGTAAATAATGTTTGGGTGTTAGTGACAAGTGGTATCAGAGCTAGTTGCTACACTGGGATCCTAAGGGTCTACTAACAGTGAAGTTGTGTATGTGATTAGTGCACTCAGAGAGGGAGAACCAGTGACAATGAGAAGAGTGATAGCATCACAATCGCAACCAGAGGAAACTTAAGCACCAACAGTCATGAATCCAAAGATGTGGGTTCAGTTAAGTGTAGAACAACATCAAAATACTAGTCAAGTGCTCGAAGAACAGCAACACCAAACTAGTTTTTTGTTGAAAAGAATGTAGCAATTACAAGTGGAAATGTTAAGTCTCAGAAAGGATAATGGGCAATCGCTGCAATATCAGGAGAAAATTTAAAAAAAAAATTCAGACAAACAAAATCAGGAGATGGGACATCCCAATGCTGAAAAATAATTATCAGCAGAACAAGAAGATTAGCAAACTAGAAACAACATTATAGGCAGAGCTAAAAAGAGTCCCTCCCAGAAAAGAAAAAACAAGAATTATAATGAGGCGGAGTCGGGAAATTTGTCTAACCAGCAAGACAATAAGAGACAAAAAGTGGAACTACAAGGTGAGTTTCGCAAAATTAAACCACCAACTTTTGATGGTGAGATTGAGGAGGTGGCTGAAGCCTGGTTAATTAATATAAACAAGTAATTCTAGGTGTATGAATATAGTAGCAATTTGAAGGCCAGATTGGCTATATACCAGTTACGGGAAAAGGCCACTCTGTGGTGGGAAGAAGTGAAAAATGTGCACAGTATTAATGAACAGGACATCACTTGGGAGTTGTTCCAGTAGTATTTCAAAGACAAGTATTTGACAGAAAGGTTTTATGATGATAAGGCTAAGGAATTCCATGATTTACGGTTGGGGCAGATGACCATGGAAGATTATGTCACTAAATTCACTTCCCTGCTATGCTATGTTCCTTATCTCCGAGAGGAAAATGCCAAAGTGCAGAGGTTTTTGAGTAGTCTACCTACTCATATGAGAGAACATATAGAATTTTTTAATCCTTAGACCATGGATGAAGCCATTCGTAAAGCTCGAATGTGCTATCAGCAGTCCAAGGCCAAAGGTGAAGGAGGGAAGAGCTGGCAGCCAAAGAAAAACCAGAAACATAATTCCAATTTTAAAAGCAGTAAAAGTGGAAATTCTAAAGGCGCAGCACGGAATTCCATCAGTAAGAAATTTGGTAGAAATCACCAAAGAATTAAATGGCCAGGGGAAGAGAAGCCCATGGAGGCATCTAGCAAGTCGGAGCAGGGACAGACCACAAAACCTCTTTTGCAATGCTGGGGCTGTGGAGAGGCTCATTATTATAAAAACTGTCCAAAGAGAAATAAAAGTGAAACTGTAGCAAATGTGCAGGAGGCATCTACGGTAGGGGGCATGGCACGTAACATACCTCGCATCAATGCAGCCTTGGAAGATCAGCAGGCTGATTTTCAGCCCACAATGATCAAACTAGAAGGTACTTTACTAACTAAACCTGTTTCAATTTTGGTAGATCCTGGGGCAAGTTTGAGTTATGTAAGTCCCAAGTTAGTGGAAATGTGTAAATTGAAGGAACAGAAATTTAAGAACTCTTGGCTAGTACAGCTAGCTACGGGGGCAAAACGAAAGGTAACAGCGAAAGTTTTTAACTGTGTGCTGGAAGTGGTAGAACAGCATCTACAAGTATATCTAAATATCTTACCACTGGGGTCTTATGATGTATTATTGGGTATGGATTGGTTGGAAAGACACTGGACCCTATTGGACTGCAAAGAAAATATTATCTACTTCATAATGCAAGATGGCACACGAAAATAAATTCAAGGAATTAAAAATCTTGTGTAATTACGACCAATAACAACATCCCAAATGGGTAAGTGTATCAGAAAGGGATGTCAACTATATGCAATACAAGTAGTATATGTAGACTCTAAGGAAAAGGCTCCAATAATGGAAGATATTCCTGTAGTACAGGAATTTCTGGATGTATTTCCAGAAAAAATTCCTGGTTTTCCACCCAAGAGGGATATTGACTTTACCATTGAATTTCTGTCAGGAACCTCTTCGGTGTCAAGAGCCCCTTATAGAATGAGCGTGCCAAAACTAACAGAACTAAAGATACAGCTACAAGAACTATTAGAAAAAGGTTATATCCATCCAAGTTTGTCTCCATGGGGAGCACCAGTCCTATTTGTTAAGAAAAAAGACGGGACTTTATGCATGTGTATGGATTACAGGTAGCTTAATAAGCTGACAGTTAAGAACAAATACCCCTTA
The DNA here is from genome assembly GCA_034641835.2 of Pinus albicaulis. Taxonomy (NCBI): domain Eukaryota; kingdom Viridiplantae; phylum Streptophyta; class Pinopsida; order Pinales; family Pinaceae; genus Pinus; species Pinus albicaulis. Next base: position 1,607,743,498 of record CM076580.1, read on the forward strand.
CCAAGGATCGATGACTTATTTGATCAAGTAAGAGGGGCTAAGGTGTTTTCTAAGATAGTTAATCTGGATATCATCAGATTCGGATCAAAGATGAAGATATTTGCAAAACAACATTCCGCACACGTTATGGACATTATGAGTTCATAGTGGTGCCCTTCGGATTGACAAATGCACCAGCAACCTTTATGAGGTTGATGCATGGCATATTACATCAATATTTGGATAACTTTTTTCTTATTTTCATAGATGACATACTGATATATTCAAAAAGAGAGGAGGAGCATAAAGAACATTTGAGGATAGTTTTGGAAATGCTGAGAAAGCATCAACTTTATGCTAAGTTTAGCAAGTGTGATTTCTTTAAAATAGAAATCCAGTATCTAGGACATGTTATTTCAGTTGAAGGAATAGTTTTTGATCCAAAAAAGATCAAAACTATTATGGAATGGCGAATACCTCTGAATGTAGCTGACATTAGATCGTTTATGGGTCTAGCTAGATATTATAGAAGGTTCATAGAAGGATTTTCTAAAATTTCTTTTCCTATCACGTCTTTTCAGAAGAAAGGAAAGACTTTCAAATGGACAAATGAATGTTAGAACAGTTTTGAAAAGCTGAAGAAACTACTGACTATAGCACCGGTACTGAGGGTAGCTGACCCTAACAAAGACTATGAAGTTTGTACTGATGGCAGCAAGGAAGGAGTGGGAGCAATATTAACTCAAGAAGGAAAAGTAATAGCTTACGAGTCTATAAAATTGAAAGATTTTGAACAAAAATATTATGCTTATGATATGGAGCTTACAGTCGTGGTGCATTCTCTTCGGGTGTGGAGGCATTATCTACTGGGTAAGATATTTGTACTTAAAACAAACCATAGCAGCTTGACTAATTATTTTAAGCAAGCAGATTTAAATTCTAGACAAGCAAGATGGAATGCCTTTTTGAGTGAATTTGACATGGACATACATCATGTTAAGGGGAAGGAAAATCGAGTTGCAGACGCGTTAAGCAGAAAACTGCATGGCATGTATGCCTTATACTGTAATCAGCTATAAATCCAACTGATGAAACAGTTAAAAGAAGAAACACAAAAAGACCCGGAATATAAATTCTTGTGGCAGCAAATGGAAGAAGATAAAAAGCAAGGCAAAATATCCAAGTTTGGAAAGAATGAAGATCAGGTGTTAACTTTTTCGAGGGAGAATTTATGTGCCCAATCGAACAAGTCTAAAGGAGTTAATAATGAATGAGTTCCACCGCAGCAATTATGTTGGCCATCCAGGATATCAAAAGATGCTTACTGCAATAAGAAAGACATATTTTTGGCCAGGTATGTGCAAAAATATTGCTAAATATATAAGCAAATGTTTGGAATGTCAGCAGGTTAAGGTGGAGCACCAGCATCCTACAGGGATATTGCAGCCTATTAGCCACCTATAATATTTGTTATAGCAAAAGGTGGCTAAAAATTTTTGAGCCTTCAAGGAACAAATTTTATTGCTAAAAATTGTTGGCTCTTGAAGACTCTTGAAAGGCCTCGGGCCTCTGTCCAAAATCTTCATTTACTGATCCCATTTTATACTCAGAAATTCTACTGATTTCATGATAAAAAACTGCCAAAAGACCATCATTTTCCACTCTAAACTTACCTTCATTTGTTCCCCTTTTCTCCATAAAATCCCCTTTGTTTTCATAATTCCTCTTCTCCCCTTCATGAAAATCACTCCTATAAAGTTAAAGACTCACTCTTTAACCTTATCAGAACCCTCCATTTCCTTTGAAGATCATTCAAAAACACATTTTTTCATAAGTATTGGACTTAAACCCGTAGGCTAAGTCTTTAACCCCTTTTCTTCCATACACCCACACCCTAGAACCACTCGCTAACAGGTTAAGGCATTTATCGCATCGTAACCCTTCCAAATTGCGATTTTATTCAAAGTGCTCATCGCAAAAATCTGCACTGCGATCCATCGCAAATCCGCCCATCACACTTCCCTCCGATCGCACAAATCAAAAAATCACATATTTCATGTGAAACCCCCAATCACTCATCGCAAATATTTGCGATGCGATTGATTGCGTCGCAAATATTTGCGATGCAATTGATCGATCGCAAATCCCTTCTCCATCGCATCGCATTTTTCATCGCACGCATTCGCTTTTTCCGTGCTCTTCTTTTACCTCTTTTGAGTAAATTTCCACCGTTGGATGCTTTCATAAAATGGCCACGCTCCTCTCCGACCATCTGAAGCAGTTAAAACCTAAAAACGTAGGATTTCCTAATGTTTTGTTTATTTTGCAGGTTTAAAATGGCTTTTTCCATAAGAATGCCAAGGGTCGGGAAAGACGTTTCCTGCGCTTTTGATCTATCAAAAGGAACCATCCACCGGGCTCTATTCCATTGTTTCATCGATGCTCTATCAGCATTGATGCCGTAAAGGTACCTGCGCGGCATGCACATCGACAAGACAATGTGATTAAATCACATTTAAAAAGAGTATAAGTTTGAAGACAAAGCACAGCAGATGAAGATTAAAGATAGACCTAGGGAATTATGGCTAAGAATGATTATCAAAAGCCTGATTCCCTGGATTAAAGAACAATCAATAGAAAATCATAAGTGTTTCACTGACAGAGAAGGCTTCCACTGCTTCAAATGAGGTGAATTGATTCCTCTTCTACCATACACGCCACCTGTTGCCTCAAACCATTTAAACAGAGGCCGAAGTTATTGAAAAAGATCAGATTTTTGCCTCAACACAGCCAAGGAGTTACTTCTGCAAGGAAACCAATGTAGAAAATATCTGCAGAGTTACTCCACACAATACACAGAGCCTCAAAGTCAAACAAAAGCTCCCACCGAGCTTTGATATTTATTGTAAAAACATTTAATGCAGTGATCCACCTGTAAACTTCTCCATCGAGCCCCTCAAAGAGCCGAGAAGTCTTGAATCTGTATTAATTGACCTAAGAGATCTTTTGTTGGATCTCACCTCCTCATTCTTCTATAAATACTTCTGTAGAAGATGAGAAGTTTTTGGTTGCAGAACTTGGAAATATATTTGAGAAAAAAATTTTGATTGTATATAGTGTTCACTAGCCCTTGGAGCCCTGCTTGTGGTAGATTAGGTAGGCTAAGTAGTGAAGATGATTTTTGAACTGAAACATTGGACTTGAAGACTGTAACTGGTTTGACATCAGTATAAAATTTGTTTCTTGGGATCCTAGTCTATATCACTGGTGAAGTGCTTCTTTCTTTGTTATTGTTTTCCTTCTATGTTTGTCATATTGTTTCACTTTCTCTGATAGAGGACAGCATTTATAGGGTTAGGACCTACTGTATGTCAGTAACCTTCTCTAACTGAAAGCTTTATCTTAATGTTTTCCTCCAACTTGTTCATTTAAGAATGATTTAATACAATTTAAGCAGTTAGGAATGTTGGAGTTCCCTCGTCCTGCTGTTTGCTTTAAACCTTGTTCTTGAAAGTAATTTTCCTTATTTGCATATTAAATATGACTATGGAAGATATGGTGTGCCCTGGTCCTAGTTTTTCTCTAAAGGCAGATTCTGAAAGTTTCCCTTGGTGTTGACTGAAGGCAGAATAGGTTCAAAAGTACTTTATCTGATCTTAAGTTACACTTTGTTTCTCTTATATGTTTTCATACTTTCCGAAGGTAATTATGTGGATTACTGGATTGTTTTTCAATTAAGCTACTTGAATACAGACTTGTCCAAGAATTTTATGGTTAGCCCTATTCTTGGTTGGTTTTAAACAGTTACTTAAGAGGCTTTTCTTGTTTGGACTGACTATAAATCCTTTGTGAAATTATTATCAGTTTCCACCATCTCCAACACTTTATTGTTTCCATCCCATCACTCTATCTCAAATAATCTTGTGGTGTAGATGACTTGCCCCTTGGATCACTCTTGATGTTGTTGTTCAATTAAATCCCAGATATGACTCCATAGCCCAATGGACTAAAAACTAGCGTTATATCTAGCTTTCTAGCCTAGGTTGTTCTATTCACTCACAACTTCTCACTTTTGGAACTGTTTTGCATTTATAACTTTCCCCTCAAGTAATTTTCATGCTCAACCATCCAAAAAACAAACAAACCCTTGGCCTTCATAACTAGCCTAATATCATAACCCAAAACTTCAAATACAAATCCATCTTTGTACATACTGGAGAGATCCCTCTCCGAATTCAGGAGGGCTAGATCCTAGAATCCCAAAGTTGGTTGAAACGATGTTGTTTCTGTAATTGGACTCTGCCAATCTTGCTAATAAATTACAGATTCCTAATATTTCTGGCGACTCCGCTGGGGAGAACCCTTATCATTATAATATCATTCAAACTCAGTTAAAGGACTATAGGATTAAATATGTGCAAACAGATTAGTTAACCTTTAAATATTGTCATATCTGGTTGAACTTTTTTTGTTTATTTGGGTCTAAAAACACAGGATAGTGGCTCCTAGAAAGATTCACACTAGATCCCATCCTGACCCTAATCCACCTGAGATAGTTGATAACCCAGAAAGTATCCTTTGGAAGTCTCCTAGGATTAAATTATCAACTGTTTTCAGATCACCCTTGAGAGCTAACTCAGTTCCTGAAATTATTTCAGCTCTACAACAATCACAAGCTGACTTAGTAAATCCATTTAGAACTAGGTCTCTTGGTAATATAGATCAGTTAGATTCTGAATTTTCACTATCATCCCCGGAAACTAGTGAACATCCTGGTGGTAGAGAAACAACACCTCCTGATTTACATTTCCTCCACAATCTAGTTGTCTCTCATCCAAGATTAGCTTAGAAATCTACTTTTGTTCCATCCACATCCCTTCATCCAACATCCACTGTCCAAATCACCCCACTCCAACCCACTTTCCCTTTTGTTAATCCACCTCTTGTAAATCCACCTCCACCTCCTGCCATGGCTGCATGGTATGCTCCCCTAGTCCTTCCTGCACCATTAGTCAATCTTCCACAGGACTATCAGTCCAAAATTCCATTGTATGATGCCACCAACGCTACAACTGCTTCACAACATGTGGATAAGATGAATGACTACTTTGACAGAAATGAAATTGATGATGATTCTGTCAAACTTAGACTATTTTCTCAAAGCCTGGGGGGAGAAGTAATAAAATGGTTTAAAGGCTTAGCTCCCCATAGTATCAATGATCTCCAAGGCTTCCATCAAACATTCTTAAACAAATGGGAAGTAAAAAAGAATCCTCTCCAAGTCCTTTCTGATTACAAGAACCTCTATAGAAACCCTGGGGAAAGTGTCCAAGCTTATTGCACTAGGTTTAATAATGTGTATAATGCACTTTCCCCAGAACTAAAACCTCCACAAGGCTCAGCTTTAAACAAGTTTCCTGAAGGGTTTGACTCTGACATGACCTATTCGCTAAGAGAGAGAGATTTTGCAACTCTTGAAGATATGCAAAGAGGTGCTCTCTCTGTGGAAGTCAACTTAATGGAGAAGAGAGCAAGGATGAAAGCTAAAAAGAGAGTATCTTTTAGAGAGGAATCCACACCTTCTACTTCCAACTCAAAGATGGAGAAAATGATGGAGGAGATGATGAAATAGATGAGCATAATTAAGAGAGCACAAGCAAATCAAAACCAAACTTCTCCTTAAAATAGAAATCAGAACCAGAATCAGAATTCTAGAAGAAACCAGCCTCCGAACAGACCTAGGGAAGATGATCAACAGATCGCCCCTCCCTTTCATCAAAACTATGTGAGTGAGGTTGTGGAAACAGATCAAATCACAGAGGAAGAGGATATCAACATGTTTGGGGTAGAGCATGATAACTTTGAAATTCATTATGATAAAAAACAAGGTCTTTATACACCTTACGATGACGAAAGAGATAATAATGAAAATTATTATAAAGACATGGAAAATGTCATCACAGAACCTCAAAGAGAATATGACCTTAGAAGCAAAACTAGTCAACAAACCCCCAACAATAAAACCTCTGAAAAATCTTCACAAAGCAGCACTGCAACCAAGCCTAAAGTGGTCAAACAAAAGGACAAAATGGTGGCTATCAATTCTGATAAAGGTAAAGGAAAAAGAACTCAACAAAATGAAAAACAGAGTGCAGACATTAGTAGTACTAACACTTCAGCTAGTACTCCTATCAAAGCAATTTTATCAAATGTAAATAAAACAAAACAACAACCTGACATTGCTGATAAAATGGCAGTTAATAAGGCTGAAACAAGTTTTTCAAAGAACCAAATTCCTTTCAGCCTGGAGCAAGAAATCTCAAAAATCAAAATTTCTGTTCCCCTCACCGAGTTAGCTGCCCAATGTGTATATAGGACCCAAATTTTGAAGGCTTTAAATTTAGAAGACAACAATGACACAGTCAATCTTAGCGATGACCAACCAGAGCTTATTTTTGGCGCAAAGATTGAAGGAAAATATCAAGAGGGACCTGTTCCTCCCTTTTATGTAAGTTTTAACGTTCATGACAAGATTTTGCACAATGCTATGCATGACTCAGGGCTTCTCATAATCTAATTCCTAAAGCAGTAATGGAGAGCCTGGGTCTAGAAATCACCAGACCTTATAAATACCTTTACCCTTTTGACTCAAGGAGAGTAAAATGTTTAGGATTGATCAAAGACCTTTGTGTTAACTTAGCCCAAATTCCAGCCAAATGCTTAGTCATGGATATTGTTGTGGCTGATTTGCCCCCGAAATATGGAATGCTTTTATCAAGATCTTGGGGGGCTAAGTTACAGGGGACTATGCAAATGGACATGACCTATGCGACTATCCCTGTTTTCAATCAGACTAGAAGATTTTACCGGGAGTCTCATATGCAATACACAGTTACAAGTCAAGACAGACCTCAAAACTCTCCCCTCTATTATGTAAATACAGGCCTTGATTCTTTTATCCTTTTTAATGAAGAAACATTAGATGAAAAAGTAACTTTAACTTAGTTAATGGCCGATAGAGAGGAGGAGGTAAATACCACAGAACTGTCAAAACAGATTGCTGAACCATTAAACTACAGCAAACCAAATACAAGTCTTGAGTTACGAATTGTACATACATTTCTTTTAAACATGGACACTAAAGAAAACGACCCTCAAATGAACGCAAATCTTGTGGAATCAAAACAAATACAACTAAACGCTGGGTTTCCACAACAACCTTTGAGCACCATAGTTGAAGAGGACATTCACCAAACAGACGAAACTAAAAACAGTCCTCTATGGAGTATGCATTTCGACAGGTCATGCACTAGAAATAACACTGGTGCAGGTGTCTGGATTACTAACACTGAAAACAACCACACAGAATGCATTTCATGCAAATTAAACTTTTAGTGTTCCAATAACATAGCAGAATATGAATCCCTTCTCTTAGGCTTACATTTTTTGAAAAATTTAGGAGCCAGAAGAATCAATGTATATGGGGATTCAGATTTAATCATTAGGCAAGTCAATGGGGAGTATAACGCTAATCATCCCAGACTTAGAGCCTACCGAAACGATGTTATGGACCTTTTGAAAACATTTGAGGAGTCCAAACTGATTTTTGTCCCAAGAAAAAGTAATATTGCCGCTCACAATTTAGCCTACGCAGCTAGAACATGTCTAACGCCATATGAAATCGGAGACAACACGACTCCGATAAAATTTAGACCAGCTGTTCTTGATAACGAAAAATATTGGCAGGTGTTTGACAATGACAAACAGATAGAAGACTTCATGCAATTTAGAAATGAATTCGAGCTACACGGTTCGAACTCAGATTATGATACAGACTGCAGCGAAGAAAATTTTCTTGATGAAGAAGAACTGTCCCCTGAACTTGCTGATATAAACCTATTATCTGGCAAACTTGAAGGTGAAACAGAAATGAATGCAGAGTCTGAAACAGAGGAGTTAGAAACTCTGCACTCAAAAGATGAAAGTTTTCCTATGGGTCTGGCCCCTTTAGAAGAGTTGTTCGATTTTAATGATGTGGCAAATAAACCAAAACTAGAACCTATAGAGACTGAAGTGGAGTGAAATATAGGCAGTGAAGAAAAACCAAAAATTATTAAATTGTCTAAGACTTTACCAGCTCACATTAAACTCAAATACATAGAGCTATTTAAAAAAAATTCTGATGTTTTTGCGTGGAGTTACGAAGATCTTAAATCCTATGACATTGAAATAATACAGCACAAAATTCCCCTCAAAGAGAACCAAAAACCATTCAAACAGAAACTGCGCAGAATAAACCCTGTTCAGTTACCTCTGGTTTAGAAGGATATCATGAAAATGTATGATGTTGGTATTATTGTCCCTGTTAGCTATTTCGAATGGGTATCTAATTTGGTGTCTGTTAGGAAGAAAACTGGAGAAATCAGGCTTTGTATAGACTTTAGAGACTTAAGCAAATCCTCATTAAAAGACAACTACCCATTACCCAAGATGGATCACATTTTACAAAGGGTGGTAGGGTCTAGAAGAATTTCTTTGCTGGATGACTATTCAAGGTACAATCAGATCTTAGTTTACCCTTTTGATCAACTAAAGACAACCTTTACTACACCCTGGGGCACTTTCATGTATGTGAAAATTCCCTTTGGTCTAATGAATGCTGGAGAAACCTTTCAAAGAGCCATGGACATAGCATTCTCGGAAGAATTGGGTTTCTTCATCATTATCTATCTTGATGATGTCACTGTGTTTTCAAAAACAGATGAAGAACACTTAAAACATTTGAGAAAAGTTTTCGAGAAGTGCAGAAGTTTTGGAATATCTTTAAACCCTAAGAAGACACTATTTGGTCTCCAAGAAGGCAAACTTCTTGGACACATTATTTCAAAAGAGGGTATAAAGATAGATCCAAAGAGGATTGAGGCCATATTGCAAATCTCTCATCCTCGAAACATCAAGGAGTTGCAATCTTTCGTTGGGAAGATCAAATTTTTGAGAAGGTTAATCCCTAATTTAGCTGAGATCCTTAGGAATATCACAAACATGCTAAAAAATGAGCAAGGGGTAAAATGGACCTTGGAAGCAAAGAAGTCCTTTGAACTGGTGAAACAAGCGTTAACCAAAACACCGGTTCTGATAAGTCCTGATTTTTCAAAAGATTTTTATATTTCCTCATTTGCATCAGAACATACCATAGCTGCTGTCCTTTTACAGAAAAACCTACAAGGACAAGAACATCCTATAGCATTCTTTAGCAAGGCATTGAGGGACGCCCCTTTGAAGTACAACATTATGGAGAAGCAAGCATTTGCTTTGATTAAAGCGTTGAAAGACTTCAGAGTATACATCCTTCACTCACACATCATTGCCTTTGTCTCAAACTCAGTTGTTAAATACATTCTAACACAAGACCCAGATGGTAAGAGAGGTAAGTGGATTGTTGTTATTCTTGAATATGATTTAGAGATAAAACCCACTAAACTCATCAAAGGCCAAGGTCTAGCTAGATTAATGGCCGAATCAAATTGTGAAATTCTTGATATTCATATGATTAATGCTTTAGATGACCAAGAAGAATTCTCAACTCCTATTGTTGAAAACCATTTTATGATTTCTCCTTGGTATGCTGATATTATTTATGTTTTTCTTAATTTGAATACACCTCTTGTTTTGACAAAAACAAAGGCAAGGTTCCTAAAATTGAAAGTTGTAAACTATTTCATTATAGATAAATGTCTGTATTGGAAAAATGCAAGTGGTCTATTGCTTAAATGTTTGCCTGAGTTTGATGCAGAGAAGGTTAAGTACCAATTCCATGAAGGAGAGTGTGGAGGTAATTTGTACTGGAAGACAACAACCAACAAAATTTTGAGAGCTGGTTTCTATTGGCCTACTATTTTCCATGATGTACACAAGATGATTATAGCCTGTCATAAGTGTCAACTTTTTGAAGGCAAAAGAAAACTGCTACCCCTCCCTCTGCATCCAATCACTGTTGAAGCCTTTTTTCAACAGTGGGGACTTGACTTTATAGGAGAAATCCATCCACCATCTTCTGCCCAGCATAGATGGATTCTCACTGCCACAGACTATTTCACTAAGTGGATAGAAGCCATTCCTTGTAGGCAGGCCAATGATTCAGTTATCATAAAATTTATGGAGACTAACATTCTCTCCAGATTTGGCTGTCCTACCAAGATCATTACTGATAATGCAACAGCATTCAGATCAAAGAATATGGTTGAGTTCTGTCACAGATATCAGATAACATTGGGGCATTCTATGACCTATTACCCTCAAGGTAATGGACTTGCAGAATCCTCAAACAAAAGCTTAGTGAACATAATAAAGAAATTGTTGGAGGACAATAAGAAGTCTTGGCACACAAAGCTGGTTCATGCACTTTGGGCTGACAGATTGACTTTGAAGAAATCCATTGGTATGTCACCTTTCCAACTTGTGTACGGTACTGATGCAATTTTTCCAAACAGCCTTGGCGTGCCAGTGATGAAGTTGATTCAAGAGTTACAAACTGAAGAAAATGACATGATCAGAAGACTGAACCAGACCATTCATCTTCAGCAAACCAGAGAGGAGGTGTATAGCAAAGCATTTCAGAAACAGATCAGCATTAAAAAGATTTTTGACAGAATAACAAAGGCCAGTAATTTCAAGATTGGGGACAAAGTTTTAAAGTGGGATTCAAGAAGGGAAGAGAAGGGCAAGCATGGAAAATTTGACAATCTATGGCTTGGCCCTTACTCTATTCATTCAGTTGCTGGTATCAATGCATTTTTTTTGCAAGATTTGAATGGAGCAGAATTGTTTGGGGGTCCTGTCAATGGCAGGATGCTTAAGCATTACTTCTCTTGATCCATGTTATGTTTTGAGGCCTTTTATATTTTCCATTATGAATATTTCATCCACCATTACACTCAAAGTTGTAAAAAACGAAAATACAAAAACAATGAAAAGAAAGAAAAGAGGGAAAATTGTCAAAACAAGAAAGGTATAGCCCCATACCAAAAAAGAGAAACAAATTCTGAAAGTGTGCAAGCTCAAATGCCACTCCTACAAAAACACACATCTAGTTAGTCAAACTGTCTAATCTTGACTAATTAACTTTAATTTTTCTGCTGATAGGATAGTGAATTCGATTTGCCAAACTATTTAATCTTGGCTTATCAGTAGATAGATTAGGATAGAAATGAAAGGTTCAAACATGTTCAAAACCTGAACCTCAGTTTCCAAAGAGAGATGACTCAAATATGTTTTATTTTCTGAGTCAAAAAGATGTAAAAATCTGGTTCTAAATCAGCTCAAAATCTGAACCAGAGAAAAAGGAAAGACAACTCAATAAGAGTCAAATCAGAGCTGTAGAAAAGAGGAAGGAAATGTTTTCAAATTTCAGATCTTAAGCCTTCCATTTTTTTTTATATATATTATTTATTTTTTCTACAAAATAAATGTCTATGTGCAGCTTGTCTTTATGCCATAGATCACATCAAGTCAAACAACTTAATCTTGACTTGACTGTTTTTTAAATTTATGTTTTAGAAATTTAGAGAATGAAAATCTGTTGGACAATTTAATCCCAACAGATACTAGAATAGGTAGAGAAGCATCTGAACTCAACTATTTAATCTGAGTTCAGGGAGAAATAAGGAGTATAAATAGATTAGTTTTCTTGCTTTCAAAAGAATAAAATGTTGTAAAAAGAGTTTGCCAATCCAAGTGCACTCTAATGAAGAAAAAATGTTAGATCAGTAGGATTGGGTAGGCAGAAAGTTTGTGTTGATGAAAATCCATTATTTTTATAGCTGCCAATATGTTTTCAGAGCAAGATCATCCCAGCAAAGGAAGGACAGCCCAATGGATCAGGAATAGGTCAGCCTCCCAGAGAATGCAAGTCTGAAGTTCTTGATGCCTTCAAGAAGGCACCATCCCCAAGTGGAGCCACTGTTAGTCACCTATAATATTTGTTATAGCAAAAGGTGGCTAAGAATTTTTGAGCCTTCAAGGAACAAATTTTATTGCTAAAAACTGTTGGCTCTTGAAGACTCTTGAAAGGCCTTAGGCCTCTGTCCAAAATCTTCATTTACTGATCCCATTTTATACTCAGAAATTCTGCTGATTTCATGATAAAAAACTGCCGAAAGACCATCATTTTCCACTCTAAACTTACCTTCATTCGCTCCCCTTTTCTCCATAAAATCCCCTTTGTTTTCATAATTCCTCTTCTCCCCTTCATGAAAATCACTCCTATAAAGTTAAAGACTCACTCTTTAACCTTATCAGAACCCTCCATTTCCTTTGAAGATCATTCAAAAACACATTTTTTCATAAGTATTGGACTTAAACCCGTAGGCTAAGTCTTTAACCCCTTTTCTTCCATAGACCCGCACCCTGGAACCACTTGCTAATAGGTTAAGGTGCTTATCGCATCGTAACCCTTCCAAATTGCAATTTTATTCAAAGTGCTCATCACAAAAACCTGCGTTGTGATCCATCGCAAATCCACCCATCGCACTTCCCTCTGATCGCACAAATCGCAAAATCGCATATTTCATGTGAAACCCCCAATCACTCATCGCAAATATTTGCGATGCGATTGATCACGTCACAAATATTTGCGATGCAATTGATCGATCGCAAATCCCTTCTCCATCGCATCGCATTTTTCATCGCGCGCATTCTCTTTTTCCATGCTCTTCTTTTACCTCTTTTGAGTAAATCTCCACCGTTGGATGCTTTCATCAAACGACCATCCTCCTCTCCCGCCATATGAAGCAGTTAAAACCTAAAAACGTAGGATTTCCTAATGTTTTGTTTATTTTGCAGGTTTAAAATGGTTTTTTCCATAAGAATGTCGAGGGTCAGGAAAGACGTTTCCTGCGCTTTTGATCTATCAAAAGGAACCATCCGCCGGGCTCTATTCCATTATTTCATCGATGCTCTATCAACATTGATGTTGTAAAGGTACCTGCGCGGCCTGCACATTGACAAGACACTGTGATTAAATCACATTTAAAAAGAGTATAAGTTTGAAGACAAAGCACAGCAGATGAAGATTAAAGATAGACCTGGGGAATTATGGCTAAGAATGATTATCAAAAGCCTGATTCCCTGGATTAAAGCACAATCAATAGAAAATCATAAGTGTTTCACTGACAGAAAAGGCTTCCACCGCTTCAAATGAGGCGAATTGATTCCTTTGCTACCATACACACCACTTGTTGCCTCAAACCATTCAAACAGAGGCCGAAGTTATTGAAAAATATCATATTTTTGCCTCAGCGAAGCCAGGGAGTTACTTCTGCAAGGAAACCAATGTAGAAAATATCTGCAGAGTTACTCCACACAGTACACAGAGCCTCAAAGTCAAACAAAAGCTCCCACCGAGCTTTGATATTTATTGTAAAAACAGTTAATGCAGTGATCCACCTGTAAACTTCTCCATTGAGCCCCTCAATGAGCCGAGAAGTCTTGAATCTGTATTAATTGACCTAAGAGATCTTTTGTTGGATCTCACCTCCTCATTCTTCTATAAATACTTCTGTAGAAGATGAGAAGTTGTTGGTTGCGGAACTTGGAAATATATTTGAGAAAAAACTTCTGATTGTATATAGTGTTCACTGGCCCTTGGAGCCCTGCTTGTGGTAGATTAGGTAGGCTGAGTAGTGAAGATGATTGCTGAACTGAAACATTGGACTTGAAGACTGTAACTAGTTTGACATCAATATAAAAGTTGTTTCTTGGGATCCTGGTCTATATCACTGGTGAAGTGCTTCTTTCTTTGTTATTGTTTTCCTTCTATGTTTGTCATATTGTTTCACTTTCTCTGATAAAGGACAGCATTTATAGGGTTAGGACCTACTGTATATCAGTAACCTTCTATAACTAAAAGCTTTATCTTAATGTTTTCCTCCAACTTGTTCATTTAAGAATGATTTAATACAATTTAAGCAATTAGGAATGTTGGAGTTCCCTTGTCCTGCTGTTTGCTTTAAACCTTGTTCTTGAAAGTAATTTTCCTTATTTGCGTATTAACGATGAATATGGAAGATATGGTGTGCCCTGGTCCTAGTTTTTCTCTAAAGGCAGATTCTGAAAGTTTCCCTTGGTGTTGACTGAAGGCAGAATAGGTTCAAAAGTAATTTATCTGATCTTAAGTTACACTTTGTTTCTCTTATATGTTTTCATACTTTCCGAAGGTAATTATGTGGATTACTGGATTGTTTGTCAATTAAGCTACTTGAATATAGACTTGTCCAAGAATTTTATGGTTAGCCCTATTCTTGGTTGGTTTTAAACAGTTACTTAAGAGGCTTTTCTTGTTTTTACTGACTATAAATCCTTTGTGAAATTATTATCAGTTTCCACCATCTCCAACACTTTATTGTTTCCATCCCATCACTCTATCTCAAATAATCTTGTGGTGTAGATGACTTGCCCCTTGGATCACTCTTGATGTTGTTGTTCAATTAAAGTCCAGATATGACTCCATAGCCCAATGGACTAAAAACCAGCGTTATATCTATCTTTCTAGCCTAGGCGGTTCTATTCACTCGCAACTTCTCACTTTTGGAACTATTTTGCATTTATAACTTTCCCCTCAAGTAATTTTCATGCTCAACCATCCAAAAAACAAACAAACCCTTGGCCTTCATAACTAGCCTAATATCATAACCCCAAACTTCAAAGACAAATCCATCTTTGTACATACTGGAGAGATCCCTCTCCGGATTCAAGAGGGCTAGATCCTAGAATCCCAAAGTTGGTTGAAACGATGTTGTTTCTGTAATTGGACTCTGCCAATCTTGCTAATAAATTACAGATTCCTAACACAGCCCATACCCATCCCTGAATGGAAGTGGGAGGTTATTTCCTTAGATTTTATCACGGGTTTACCACGAACAAAAAGACAAAATGACTCTATTATGGTAGTGGTATAAATATTAAGCAAATCTGCCCATTTCCTACCTGTGCAGTCTACATACAAGACGGTACAGATTGCAGATATATTTATGAAGGAAATCTATAGGTTGCATGGCATACCTAAGACTGTGATTTCAAATCAGGATGTTAAGTTTACATTCACATTTTGGAAAACTTTGTTTTTTGGTCTAGGAACACAGATACACTTTAGTACTTCCTATCATCCTCAGACTGATGGGCAGACAGAACGGGTAAACCAAGTTCTGGAAGACATGTTGCGCATGTATGTGATGTAGCATCCAACCAAGTGGGAAGACTACTTTCACCTTGTGGATTTTTCATATAACAACAGGTACCAGGAATCTCTGCGAGTGAGTCCTTTTGAGGCATTGTATGGTAGACAATGTCATACACCTATAAACTAGAGCAGTCCAGGTGTACAGAATATGGATTTGAAGACAGAAGATTGCAACAGGTAGATGCAGTGCAGGTGAAAAGAAAAGAAGCAAGATTAGTCAGGGATCTTGAGAGGTAAGATGATGAGCCTTATTTGAACTCTGGTTGGAAGGATTTGTTTGCATAATACAGAATGCAAGCAATTGAGGAAGAAATCTCAGCAAGAGACAAATCACAAGCTTTGAGAGCAGTGATAAAAGAGTCCAGCAAGGGATTCTGAGTGCAGAAAGAGTGTGGCAAAACCTGAAATAATTCACAACTGAGGTTGGATGAAAGAATAAAAGGGGTGTTCTTTAGAAAGTTGCAGAGTGAAGCCTAGTGAGCAAAAGAGAGTGCTCAGAAGGTTCCAGAGAGAGGGGACCAGTACTTGCCAAAATCCGGAGCTCAGGAGAGAAGCTTGGTGAGGTGAGTTGCAGCAAGAGAGATTGTTGTTGTAGAGGCTTAGTGTAGCTTGTGAGTGAAGAACTCCTAGAGAAGAGAATGGCTACTCAGAGCCATAGCAGGGATTGCAGTGATTGCAGAGGTTCTGAAAGAGGCCATAGCAACAGAGTGTGGGAAGATGCCAAAGAAAATGGCATGAGGAAGAGACTCACAGATGAAGAATATTGGAAAGAATTTGTTGAGATCAAGGAAGAGTTCAATGAACTGAAGAGAAGGATAGAAGAAAGCCAGAGAGTTGGTTGGCTCATGAAGAAGAAGATAAAGTGGCAGAGGCTACAAAGGAAGAAGGAGCAGATGATGAATGCTCAGAAGAAGAAAGAAATACTCAGAGTGATTGAGTATTTGGAGAAGGACTTGGAGACTGAAGCTTCAAGTGGGACCAAGGGGTCCAAGAGCCTTACATCTGAAATATTTTGTATGTTTGCAGGAACAGTAGGTGAGAAAGAACAAACTGCTGATGTTGTCACTGAGGAAGAAAATGGAGCAGCTACATGTTTTGAGGATGTCCATGCACAGTTGGAGAAATATTCTGCTTTCCAACATATTGGAAGCAAAAGAGCTTTAGTTTGTGATATTGGCCAGAAGCTAGAGGCTGAACAACTTGAGGACTCTGAAGAAGAGACCATTGAAGAATCTCTGGAAAATATAGAAGACATGGAATAGCAGAAAGATTTGGTGACCAAATCACCAATTGAGACCATGAGGTCTTGTGTTTTTGCATCTGATGAGTTGTGTGTGAATGCAGGTGTTAATGAAGGCAGTTCACATGATGAAAATGTGAAAAATGAAGTTGACTGTTGCCAAGTAAAGTATGATGAGTATCTTTCATATGAAGGACAGATTGAACTACTGCAGCAGAAGGAATTCATTAATTCCTTATTTGGTAGAAGAGATTTTTTCAATGGAGTTGATGATGATGAATTTGTCATTAATGCTAGTAATGACAAACTGATTTTGTTAAATGGCCATGTGGAGAATGATGGACAGGTAGCTGGGGTCTTTGCAGAGATGGGAAATCAGGATTTTATTATAATGAAGGCTGAGGAGATAGTGACAACAGAAGATAATGAAGATAATGAAGATAATGAAGATGTTGAAGATAGAGAAGATTGTGGTGAGATGCCGAGATTGTGGCATTAATTAAGTGGTCTGGTGCAGAGAACAAAACCACAGAGAGAAGGTGTTCAGATGGTAAGGACAGAGATGATTGAAGATGATAGAATTCCTTTTTATGAACTAGAGCAGAAGGACATCCTTGAAGGGGATGGTGCAGAAGAGATACTAGCTGACAGTCTCAGGAAATGTTTGAAGAATTGGAATCAGCATTCTGATGTGCTGATTGAGGAGAAAAGAAAGTCGGGACAGAATACTGAGATGCTAATGGAAGAAGGGAAGGCTCTGATGCCTTGTAGACTTTGTTTTAACAAATTTTTGATGAATGCAGATCCTGTTGATGATGGAGATAATTTGACAGCATGGGGCAGTCAATTGAAAGAGAAGGAGAGTTTTGTGGAAGACTTTAAACCATGGAATGGAGAAATTGAGCTGCTATAGAGTATGTTGAATCAACAAGATTCCATACAAGAGAGAAGACCTCAATTTCAGAATTGGGGATTGCAAAATGTGAAGACACAATGGGATGAAGATAGAAAAGAATTGATGATTGAATCATCAGTAGGGACCATTGGGTCTTGGGGTTTTGGAACTGATGAAGTGGTTGTGTTGACCAGCAAAGAAGAAGACAATCCATCACTTGGAGTTGTCTTAGAAGAATAAGAGTTGTTGCAGAATGAGGATGAGCAGCTGAATGAAGATGAGACAACCATGTCTCATATGCAGGAAATTGTTGCTCTTGATAACAAGGAAGAATTGGCTTGTTTGAATAGCCCAGAGAAGATTGAAGAAGCTGTATGGCAGACTGTTGGGGCTTCTACAGCAGTGGAGAACCAGAGTTTCACTCTGACAGACGATGAAGATACAGTGGCTGGAGAACTTGATTTGATTGCTAGAGTCAATCAAGGAGAAGGAAGGCAATTGCGGAAGATTGCTAAGGCAGAAGAAGAAGATGCTGAACCTGAGTTGCAGCATGGAGAATATTTGTTTGGCCAAACGAGATGGCGAGAATGTTTGCTGGAGATATTCAGAAAATAAGGTGAAATGCCAAAGCAGCAGCTTGGAGTGTTGCTAGAGAGAGTGCTGAAGCAACAAGCTGAAGTGTTGCCAGCAGAGGAGCAAAAGTTTTATTGTTGCAGAGAGGGTATGGATGATTGGGTGGCAGTAACCATAGGAGCTAGGGCAACAGTAAGAACTGAAGAAATAAAAATGCAGCAACCAAAAGTAAGTATCCAGTAGTTAGAGGAAATATTAGACAAAGAAAGTGAATTGCAGAAGATGCCTCAGAGGAGGACAGCAGCAAGAAAGCTGAGAATCAGCAGCGGCAGGAGCAAGACAGTCATATACTATAAGGGCATAGCAAGTGCGAAGATGCAGACCAAGATATGGAAGCCAGGAGGAATGTGAAAGAAGAATGCTGCAACAAATAACCAGTTGCAAAACAAAGTATGGGATCCAGGCAGATTAAAAAATAAAGCACATGATCAGGAGATCATGAATCATTTGAACCTGGGGAGTTTGATGCAGGGGCATTAGGCCCAAGACACTTTTTGTACATAAATAAACCAAAGGGGGGTCTCATGTTTTGTTTCCCCATGTAAATATTCATAGTTGAGTTATTTTAGTTAATTTGAAAGGAAAATATTGTAACTGCCTGAATGATTTATGGGCACCTGAAGAGATAGTCAGTTTCAGAAGTTAGGCGAGCTTTAGGAGTCCAAGAGTCATCAAGGAAGTGAATCGATTGATTTCAAATATGTCTAAAAATAAACCTCTGTGATAGAGTCGAGAGACCTGCACGGACCTGCACATAGACTTGCATGTACCTGCAGAGAGCTGCACAGATCGAGATAGTAAGTAAGAAGGCCATAGAGTTGAATACCTAGCCGAGATAGAAGTCTGTAAGAGAATTCAATTAATGAGAAAGAATTTTTTCAGCATGCCATGTGCATTGTGATATATTTTTGTATGTGAGTTTGTCGAGTTAAATCGTGTGTGAATGTATATCTGCTTTGCTTGAACAAGTTTTGTGTGAGCATATGTATGCATCCTGATGGAGGATAATTGAAATTCGTGATAATTAAGAACCCTGTGATGGGATTAATGGTGCTCTGTATATAGTTGGAGAAATCGATGTAAATATTGTCGACACTGTCGACAGTGAAGTGATATAGTCGTGAGTGTATGCCGCGAACAGAGGCATGGCTTTAATCCACGCATAAACGATAGTGGTTTTCATCGGATGAGCATTGTATAACGAGGAGCAAAGGCGCATTTGAAATATGTTAATTTGAATAGGCAGAACTTGTCGTGTCGAAGAATTAATGGGAATTGACAATCCATATCACGGCCAACAAATGGTAAGGCCAAGTGGCCTAACGCGAAATTCAAAGAATCCTTAAACATAAGTTAACCATGGCAAAGAATCCAATGACCGGATCATGTATTAACTTCTTTAATGAGTGGATGGACAAATGTTTCTAATATAAATATATATAGCCATCGAATTTGTTGTATGGTTTGGGTAGTAATTCATAGCAAGGCAAAGTTTCCAAGTTTATAAATGTTCTGATTAAAAAACATATAATTAAGAGATTTTAATTATAATTCCAATGATTTCTAAGGTCTACAATGATGTTCAATATCAAGCAGAATATTTGTTTTTTTTAATATTACTATCATATGATACGTGAAATAGAATTTTTTTTTATTGGTAGTAAATAATGTTTGGGTGTTAGTGACAAAGTCAGAATGGCATCTCACAATAATACTTCGAAAAATTAGCACTAGTTCCTTTTATTTTCTTCAAAATGAAGAACACGGATTTGATCTGAGAAGACACTGCTAAGGGATTAATATTCAAGGTCCATATCAAAATAATGCCTTCCATTAACAAACAAACGTAGGGCGGCTAAACACTCCTATTTTTTATTCAGACATTGTCTTAAACTCTTATAAGCAAAACATAACATCATTTTACTAGAATTTTGGAACAACTTTAAACAAATTAACCCTCCTAAATATATCAATGGTCGGAGAATGTAGGCTATCTGCCTAAGAAGAAAAATTTAAACCATAAAATTGCTAGATAAATCTGTGGGATTTTGTGGCAGCACAGACCGCTGCCGCGACAAGTTCTTCTTGAGAGGCTGTAAGAATTTTGCCCAGTTGGTTCATGTTCAAGAACATAGGCAAAGCACTCCGCTCACCTTTAAAAACCACTGTGACAGTGTTGCTAATTAGCAAAATCTCCTCGGTCGCAATTTGAATGGTTGGCAGGTGAAGAGAATTCAAATTTTGAAATTGCTATGTTGCATTGAATGAGAAAGATGACCTGATTAAGCATGGCAGAGTCTATGTGGCGGGTTGATTGCACTAGCGAGCCCGGTGGCTGTCAAATCTTGGTTGCACATCTGGATGGGGTGCCCATAGGCATGTATGGTGGAAGGGTTTCCATAGCGGTATTAAATGCCTTATGGCAGGCTATTTTATGTTACCATGTTAGAGGGCGAAGCTTATTTTCCAAGCCATTGGTCCATAAATGCATAGAGAAATAAATGTCCACCGTAGGATTAAATTAGGTATATAATCTTGCGATGGACATTTTTTTCCTTAGCAGGTACATAATCTTGCGGTGGACATTTTCTACCTTAGTGCATTTATGGGCCGATGGACTGGAAAATAAGCTTAGCCACGTCAAAGGGGCATCATCTGAGGCTATCAAATCACCTCTGGTTTGGAACATTCTATAGTTAGGTTCTTCCATTAATAAGCTTTAAGGACAATAACTCTAAAATTTTTTCTAACTCTCAACTCATGGACTGAAAATCATGGAAATTCCGGTCAGATTTTAAGAAAATTTGGCAGGGATTTTTGTAAATCCACTTTATAACTATCAAAATTTAATATTTTGGGTGCCTTAAAGGTTTTTTATGGTTTTGAATCCATTTCCACCATCAAAATCATCATGATTCAAACATTGTCACTGTAATATTTCCTAAAAAAGTTTGGCTCGGATTCCGGCCAATTTTGACTATCCGCAATTCCTCCATGTGATTAGACAACTCCCATAATTTCTCTCGCTCCAAAAAATGGGTTGATTTCTTGTGAGTATTAAGATTCACCATCTATCCATAAATTTTTTCGATGCAAGATGCGTCATCCACCATGCACATGATGGAACTAAAGTGAATTAATTTAAACCTCTACGAAGATTTGAATTTTCAGACCAATTTTTCAAATTTTCCCACCAACTCTATTTTAAATTTGGTCGTGTATCTCCATGTCGGTTAGTGGTGGGAATCGTCAAATTTACATCCTCTAGATCAATTTTCCAGTCCACTCAACAGAAGGATCTCTGGAATGTGGTGTGTGTATGATTCTTTGTATGCAACTTTATTTTTAAATCATGGCATTGTCATATGAGGACAGAGTTTCTTTCAGAAGTAAATTTTAACGTTGTGCTGCGTGGTGCAATTTGTTTGTTACAGGCGTATGTGATACTATTTACTGACTGTTTTTTGATGGGATCCAAATTAAATTGAAGAAATCAAAAAATTTGCAAAATCTTCCGTTGATATTGAAAATGTGAGCTTAGATCTCAGATACCATTTTCTCTACAACTTTTATTCACTTTTTTGTTCCGCGGAAGTACAAGATTTGGTTCAACATCAAGCCCTCTGAAAAGGCTCTTTACCAATGGTGGAAAACTTAGACAAAGGGGTTTCATTTTTTAAACACACAACCTCTGATGGTCGGGTTCATCCTTTCTCTCTGTATGTTCTAGAATGGATTAACCTTTCCAAAATTTGGTCGATTGGTGGCCACTGAATTGGAAAAGGATTTGTGAATCTGTGAATAGTGAATTCAATGATAAGTCTTCAGATTTTGGTCTGTCCTATTAATGGTTTTGAACATCTACTTGTTAAGTGATGATGGAAAACAATTCGTACGTTCACTAGTAATTGGATCTAGTGTTTTTCATTTGTTTGATGAAGAGAAAGAAATTTCTTATCAAAAATAGAACATCCTTGCGATATTCATCATTAGTTATATATCTTTGATATGATTCCAGAAAAATAGAAAATCCTTATCAGATTATAGATACCCATATTGGAAAGAGAAAGGTTCATTTTCTACCATTTCCATGGTTGGCAAAAGGCTACATAAATCATTTCCAAAAACTCTCAAAGGTTCTTGTACTCCATAGCCACAACGTCTCATTTCTGTTGAAAATATTAAAGTCACCTGCAAACCTCGTGCAGGTAGAAACAGAGTACAACAGGGGCAGTAGAAGGTTGACTGCGCACCACTGTGCATTTAACACAGGCATGGAGAATTGTAAGGAAGTTTTATTGTTTAATGGCCGCAGCCGACTTTGCAGAGGAATTGAAGAAATCATGGTTCAAACCACACAACAGCAAGTTTATTAAAGAAAAATTATTTTCAGGCATAAAAGCCCTCACCAACCAAACAAAGAATTTTTTTTTGTTAAACGCGCCAAGTCTTTAAGATTTTTGAAAGGGCCAAGTCTTTTTGTGGTTCCCACCAAGTTATCGTCCATTGCTAAAATTGCGATGCGATGTGGTCCCCACCACCATCGCACATCGCAATAGCCATATGTTAGTGTATTGTTGATATGAAGTTCTGAAGCAATGCGATGTTGCGATATCGCACATCGCATATCACAACGGACAAATGCTTATGCCACCGCAAATAGATCATCGCCGATATTGCAATGCGATGTGGTACCTACCACCATCGCACATCACAAAATCGCAACACAACCATTCTGCCTATTGCAAATCCGTTCCGTCAAAGTTTAACTTGCGATGCAATGTGACCGATGCGATGTGGTCCCCACGTCACAGCATCGCAACATCACAATCGCTCAATTGCCAAGTTCAAGTCTGCCACACCATTAAACCACCGATCGCTGATGCGCCAATGAGAAGCTGGTCCCACATGACAACTCAGCCAACAGTCGACCAATCGCGTTGTTTTGCGCAGCTTTGGGCCAAGACGTCACATGGAGTTTTTGTTACACGATTTTTTTATAGAATCATATTATGTTTTGTTTGAGTTCCTCGGGCCCCAACAGCTAGCCAATAACAAAGCGTTCATGTTGGTTTTGGGTCTGCTGACGTAAGGAATTTTGTAACGCGAAAAGAATGCAATCAAGTTTTGTTTGAAGGTTGAAGTCCGAGCCCACAGGTTTATTAAAACTTTGGGTTAAAAGTCATGCGACAGTGTTTTTTTTTTTTTTTTTTTTTTTTTTTTTAATATATATATATATATATATATATATTTATTTTGTTTTATGTTTTTTAAATGTAGCGCCATATATAAATTAAAAATCCCGAAGGCTTATTGTAATGCGTAGTGCAAATGCAGAAGACAGAGATAGATTGTTGTGTAGTGTAAAAAGCCCGAAGCTAAATAGAAAAACAAAGAGCACTGTATGTGTGATTCTTGAGAGACAGAGAAGTGTTTTGGGCACTATATGTGAAGCAATCTTTGACATATTTTGTAAATCCCTCAGGAAGAGGAATAACTACAATTTTGTAATAATGTTTTATGTTTTGAAACAGAAAGTATTTTGTGTGCCATATCTGTGCAGTAAGAAAAGAATTTTTTCATTTCTCTATGTTAAAGGAGGATAATTTCTATTGTCCTTTTGTGCTCGAAATATTCAGAAATTCCAACATGGTATCAGAGCTAATCCAAGCTCTTTGAAGGTGTCAAAGAAGCTGAAGGAAGGATTTGTTGCAGCAGTTCTCCAGCAGAGCGAAGTCTCAGCAAAAATCCAAGTATTTCTCAAAAAAAACAGAGTTTTGTTTTGTTTAAAAGAGTGCAATCCTCAGAGACAGAGTTGGTCTTTTAAAGAAGGAAAGATATTTTGTTTAAAAAAAAACACAGTCAAGTTTATTACATAGTTCAGAGTGCTAAGCCATGGCAGGAGCTAGCACCAGTATGAGTATTGGAAATACTCAGCTTCCACAATTTAATGGGAAAAAATATGATTATTAGGCCATTACCATGAGAGCCCTGTTTTCCTCTCAGGATCTATGGGAGTTTGTTGAAGACGGTTTTGATGAACCAGTTGATGAGCAAGCCTTTAATGCCTTAACACAAGAAGAGAAGGATCTGTTTAACAGCAATAGGAATAAGGACTCTAAAGCCCTCTTCTATCTCTATCAAGCAGTACATGAGAGTGTGTTTCCAAGGATAGCAGCAGCTAAGAGATCCAAGGATGCACGGGATACTCTTAAGACAGCCTATCAAGGTATGGAGAAAGTGAAGACAGCAAAACTACAACTGCTGAGGAGAGATTTCGAAACTCTCTGTATGAAAGAGTCTGATAACATAGACTCATTATTCACACATGTGATTGGTATGGTCACATAGATAAGGTCTCACGGAGAGTCACTTGAAGAAAGAAGGATAGTGGAGAAACTATTGAGGAGCCTACCCTCAAGGTTTGATGTTATTGTAACCACCATTGAAGAGACAAAGGATCTCTCAAAGTTCACAGTAGATGAACTTCATGCATCACGGATGACTCATGAAAAAAGATTGGGAAGATCAGTAAACCCATCTTTGGAGCATGCCTTTAAGACCCAGATGCCTTTTGGAAGAGGAAGAGGTCAAGGCAAAGGAAGAGGAATAGGCAGAAGCCAAAATAGAGCAGAAAGAAATAGCCCTTCACATACTCATGGGAGGAGCAGCAATCAGAATCAAAGCCAAGGCCAAAACAACAACCAGCAAGGTGGACAACAACATGCTCATGGACAAACGTATGACAAATCCAATGTCTAGTGTCATTATTGCAAAAAATATGGGAATTATGCCAATGAATGTAGGAAAAAGCAAAATGACATGAATAATAGGTAGAATGAAAATGTAGCAAGAGAACAAAAGAACCCAAAGAATGTGTTGTTAACATGTAATGTGGCACAAGATAGGCAGGATGATGTATGGTTCTTGGATTTAGGCTGCAGTAATCACATGACTGGAAACATAGCAATGTTTTCCAATCTTGATGAAGATGTTAAATCTGAAGTAACAACAGGAACTGATACTAAGATCTCTATCATGGGAAAAGACAGAGTAAGTATTCGTGCAAGAAATGGAGAGAAAAAATTTGTGCCAGATGTATACTATGTTCATGGCTTGAAATGTAATATTTTGAGCATTGGGCAGCTCATAAACAAAGGTTACAATGTATTCTTCAAAAATGATGTGTGCACAATAATGGACATACCTCCAAGCAAGAAGGTTATCGCAGAAGTGCAAAAGACCAGCAATAGAATGTTTCCACTCAAGCTCAATACAGACTTGAAGGGAAAGAGAAATAATGTAGCAGCTGTAACTCAACAGGTCTTTCAAAAGGAAGTGAAAGATGAGAATTGGTTATGGAACTTGAGATTAGGACATCTCAATTTCGGAGGTCTAAATTTTTTGCACAGAAAAGGAATGGTAAGAGGACTACCATTGATTGAGAAACCGGACAGCCTATGTGAAGGCTGCATCTTGGGAAAACAACACAGAGAAAACTTTCCTTCAGGAAAGAGCATAAGGGAAAAGGCACCCTTAGAAATTATCCATTCATATTTGTGTGGGATAATGCAAACATCATCAATATCAGGCAGCAATTATATGTTGACCTTCATTGATGATTCACAAGAAAAGTATGGGTTTATTTCTTGAAATATAAAAGTGAAGTGTTTGGGAAATTTTTCCACTTTAAAGCTCTAGATAAACAAAGTGGGAAGCATATCAAAGTCCTTAGAACCGACAGAGGAGGTGATTACATCTCAAAATAATTCCTGCGTTTTTGCAGAGAAAACTACATACATAAACAGTTTACAACAAGGTACACACCGCAGCAAAATGGTGTTGCTGAAAGGAAAAATCGAACCATCATGGATATGGTGAGAAGTTTGATAAAGGCAAAACATTTGCCATATTAGTATTGGGAAGAAGCAACAAATTGTGTGGTATATATTTTGAATAGATGTCCAACAAAATTAGTGATGAACAGAGTTCCAGAAGAAGCGTAGAGTGGCAGAAAACAGGGAGTCACCCACATGAGAGTTTTTGGGTGTGTGGCTTATGCACACATTCCAGATCAACTGAGAAAGAAGTTAGACAGTAAGGGGGAGAAGTGCATCTTCCTTGGATACTGTGAAGAATCCAAGGGATATAGATTATATAACCCATCCACAAAGAAATATTTTATAAGCAGAGATGTGCAATTCATAAAAGAAGAAGCATGGGATGGAAGCATTGAGAAAACAGTCAATGTCAAAAGTTGTTTGTCTCGTGATGAATATGAGGAATATGTGGTTAAAAATAACACCTCATCGGTAGCACCACCTCCACCAACACAAGGACAGTAAGGGACACCACAAGCAGGAGTAAGAACACCCTTGAGAATAAATGACAGTGCTTCTCCAAGCACACCACATGCAACTAATTTAAGTGGTTCTTCAAGCACAGCTACACCAAATGAGAGAGGAACCAGATTCAGAAATTTAAATGAAATCTATGAGCAAGAGACAGCAAATGAAGGTATAAAATCTTTATTTGCTTTATATTTTCATGTTGATGATCTTATTCATTTTGGATATGCAGTGAAATACAAAAAATGGATAGAAGCTATGGATGAAGAAATTAATGCAATAAAGAAGAATAAAACATGGGAATTGGTTGATGTGGTTTTGATGGCAGATTCAGTTGCCTCTTCTTCACATTCCTGGACTGCACCAGATGGCAGAAAAATAGAGACCCATACTACTTACCCTCCTTTCAAGAGTATTTTCCTAGGAGAAGGACAAAGTTCTGCAAATGCATATCCTTTGGTTCAGAGAGATAATGCAGCAATAGGGACAGAGGGTAGAATTCAAAAAGTTTCTGAGCAGATAAATTGGACTAACACTGCTCTGACTGGTCTTGAGAAGAATGTTACAAAGATTGCCCTGGTCAAGGACCAGATTGATTCTGTTCAAGTTTCTGTAAATGATGTACATAGAGTTTTGAATTCAGTTCAGTGTGATTTGCAAGTAGTTAGACATATTTCTGAAAATTCAATTGAAAATTTTGATGATGTGGATACCAATTTCTAGCAGAGGCTTCTCAACAAGCTTGCTTGCTGTTGTCAACCAACAGACTTGGCCTTGCTTAGTTTCTTCTCTGTCTTTTCAACATTTCTCTTATGTGAACCCAACTATGAACCCAGCACGAACCTACTTGACCTTCACGCAACTAGCGGCCTATCACACGGCTTCCCTTGCCTTCACACGGCCTTGGCGTCCCTCAGTGTTTTCGCGAACCTCTGGCGAACTTATGGAAAACTTTCAAGAATATGAAATGACAGACAGTGTCTAAGCAGCAATAATCATACATAGAGTAACAGTACTTAAAATGCGGAATGATGAAAAACTTTTGTCTTTATTAATAGCAGAATGATTTCACAATCAGATTACACACTTATATGGACTCAGTACTCTTTATCAGAGATCGACTGTAATGGCTTTTACCGAACTTATGATACTCAAAAATGAGTGATCGTTACCGGAGGCTTCCTGGGAAAATTACAGACTCTGTCTCAGAGCTTTATCTACCAACAAACATAAAGACTCAATCTAAAGAACTGGCCACTTTAGGTTCTTGCCGATCACATGAATCGACATGCAGGCTTCTCAGTTCTCCTAAGGACTGTGAGTCAAGACTTCGTGATGCAAGCAGATCGCAAATATTGCACAGATGCAGAGCAGGGAGCAAAACTCGGACTCCAAACACACAAATGCAAAGACTCAAACTCCAAATGTCGATGGTTGCAAATGAGCCTTACCCCTCCTTATATAGAATGGAGAGGGGGACAAGCATTTCTGTAGACCGTCGGATTATTGACACTTGGTAGTTGGATCATCGTTTTCGGGTAACACATAACGTGACATCCGCACGGAGATCCGGCCTACCGACAGACTTTAGTGATAGTGGGTGAGTGTACACTGTGGATACCTTTAAGTATAAGGCCCACGAGGAAACAGAATAATTATTACAGTGAAGATGCTTTTCGAACAGATGAAAAGCCTTCGAGAAAAGCTCTGTCACTATAGACCCGTGACTAGGTACCATTATTACACAGGGAAATCCTTTTTAGTGGGGCTCCCGAGGACCACTTGTACTGGCTGATGCAGCTGCTGCAGGAGTATCCAAGATAGTGGCATCAGGATATCTAAGTCTTCCGTAAAATTCATCATCCCAGGCCTTAGTGTACATGCGTCGTACGATCATGAGCTTGTTGAGGATGACATGATGCTTGATCTTGGTCATGACGAGCCATTGGTAGTGCATTTGCATGTAGGACTTCAAAATAGGATTCCTCATTTTAAATTCTAGTCCTGCAATTTCTCCTACTTTCTGACAAGGATAATGAAAGCATTCTCCAGCTGGACTTTCGAGATAATCAGTACAGAATCTGTGACAGTAGGTTTCATAGTAATTTGGATCCATACTGAAAGGGCTAACACCATAATGATGCCACCAGTCAGATAACCAAGGTACAGCAGGTTCTCTTGAATTTATCCATGTAGGAGCAAATTTTAACTTCGTGTAGTGGGTTTCTTCTCGTCCATCTTTATTTAATAAATCCCACCATAGCCTCCTGTATCCTGCAAAATCATAAACAGTGTCAGGAAAAATTAGATTTGGATTGTTTTATGGCCATGTTTGGAACTTTCCACTGGTATATTGGCCAGGAT
This sequence comes from Pinus albicaulis, assembly GCA_034641835.2. Lineage (NCBI taxonomy): Eukaryota > Viridiplantae > Streptophyta > Pinopsida > Pinales > Pinaceae > Pinus > Pinus albicaulis. The sequence continues at coordinate 1,607,772,192 of CM076580.1, forward strand.
TCCTTGTCCTGTTTATGGTATATGACTTGTAATAGACTCTTGATCTATCTCCACCACCAGTACAAATGACGGAGAGGTCCCAAAAGTCTTGTGAGAGCGACCTTTCAACTTCATGGGAAGCCGACATGCTATGTGAATACATCATGTCATGTATCCATCGACTTCCTTTAGGGTATACCCGTCGCTCAGGCACAAAGTGCTGGATATCATTATGAATTTGTAGATATGCATCTAGCACTTGTGTATTTCGGAGTTGCCAGGTTGGCCTCCATTTTTCTGCATAAACAGGCCATGATTCTTCATATGAAATATATCCGAGTTGTTCTCTCTAATTGGCCTAATCCCATTCTGTGAGAATGACCATTACATGAATTTCTTCCTTCTCAGGGTCAATTCTATGTTCTTGTTGCTGGATATACTCTCTGCTTAGAAAGTCTGGAAGACAATTTTCAGAACCTTTAATATGTTCAACTTTAAAGTTAAAATATGCAAAGAGAGCTTGCCATCGTGCAAACTTTGCATCCTCTGGGTTCTTTATTACCTTTGTAATTACTTTTTCCAGAGTTTTCGCATCAGTTCTTAGTAGAAAGTGCTTATTAGCCAAATGGATAGAAAACTTACTGATGCAATTCCAGGCTGCTTTTACCTCTTTTTCAATTGGAGCATAATTTTGTTCTGCTTTGCTCCAAACTCCTGATACAAACTGCACAACCTGTTCTTGCTCCTTGGGGCTGTCTTCATTCGGCTTTTGTTTGAGGACACCTCCCCATCCTATGTTGCTTGCATCTGTTTCAACAATTTTAAAAGCATTGTCATCAGCAACATACAAAATAGGGAGATTACAAACCTTGGATTTTATTTCTCTGACTGCTTGAGTGTGCTTCTCTGTCCAAGGCTTCGGATTTTTCCTGAGTCTCTGGTTGAGCAGAGACCTGTCAATGGCACACGAGGGATAGAAATTGCTCACATAATTTAAACAACCCAGAAACCTTTGTAACTGAGTTTTGTCCATTAATACATCTGGAAATTTGTCTGCAAATTCCAGTGCATGATTCTGGAGAGCAATTTGCCCATTTTCAATTTCGTGCCCTAAAAACTTGATTTTAGTCTTGCAAAGCTCCATTTTCTTTTTGCTCAAGACTAAACCATTTCTCTGGACCAATTTCATGAAGATTTTCAGATGTCTGAAATGGTCCTGCAAGTTCTTGGAAAAAATGAGCACATCATCAATGTATGCAAGTATCCATTCAGCATATGGTCTGAAAATAGAATCCATTACCTTCTGAAATTTAGAAGGTGCATGATTTAAACCAAATGGCATTACATTACACTCATAATGCCCGGCTGGAACACTGAATTCTATTTTCCATTTGTCATTCTCTACAACTGCTACTTGCCAGAAGCCAGACTTTAAATCAAACTTAGAAAATATTTTGGCTCCTGTTATTCTTCTTATCAGATCACCTTTGTGAGGGATCGGATAGGTTTCATCTGCTAAAACATTGTTCAGAGGCTTGTAATTTATAACAAGTCTTGGGACACCTCTGACTTGCTCACTTCTTTTATTGACATAGAATCCATAGCAGTTCCAAGGGCTGCTGGATTCTCTGATTAGCTTCCTTTGAAGAAGCTGTTCAATCTCCTTCTGGAAGAGTTCTCTATGTTCAACAGACATAGGAATGGCTCTGGACTTACAAGGTCTGCCAGTGTAATTTTCCTTGTAAGGTAACTCAATACAATGTTGCTTTCTGTGCCAAAAGGCATTGGGCTTTTCTGAGCAACATGTTTCTTCAAATTCTCTTTGGATTTCGGAGATTTTCTTCTGGACCTCTGGAGAACTCAACTGTTCTTCAATCCTGATCGTGCTTTTGTGATCCTTGAATTCTTCCAAACTGTTTTCAGCTTTGTGAAGCTCCTGCATGGCCTGCACCATGGGTGAAATCCTAGGTCTAGATATATATGGCAATTCAATTCTTTCCCCAGAAATTGCAATGAAATATCCTGCAGACTTGTCAGGAAATCTAAACGACCCATGGGGCTCAACTGCTGCTAAAAATATATTTCCTAAAATACAGTCAACTGGAATATCAAAAACTGCAAAGGAAAGTTTCACACATCTTGAATCAAAACACACAGCAGCTTTTGAAACTTCAATCTTCAACTTTTTTGTTCCTAATCCCTGAACTTCTTTATTCGAAGTGGTCCAGTACTTCGATGGGACTGTTTTCTTCGAAATCATATTTATATCTGCTCCTGAGTCAATTAGTGCAGTGACTCTGTAGACATGACCAGCAATACAGATATTAACCTGTACATGATGCTGCTGGTATTGTATGGCCATGACTTGCATGTCACCAATCTCACTGAAACCAACTGAAGGATCAAATTTTCCTGTTGCAAATTGAACTTCAGCGTTTGGAGAAGAATGCAGCGTATAATTAGTCTGTTTTCCTGAAATAGCTGTAGAATATGATGCTGGCTGTTGAACTTGAGATTTCAGGACAGAAATTTCATTTTTCATGCTGCAAATTTCAGATTTTAGATCATGTATCTCCTTTCTCACCTCCCGCAAAGTGAGTGCACGAGCTTTGTTATAATTGTGGAGGAGATACGTCTTGGTGTTGCGCTCATAGGAGGCGTCAACAAAATTGGGCTTCTTACCAGTGGAAGAACTGGAAGAACCAGAGGAACCAAGCATATTTTTCATATAGGCTGCAAGGAGGGTAGCTTTGAGATCACCTTCCTCCATGGCACGGATTTGGGCAAAAACTTTGAGATCATCATCAATTTGGGCCATGAGGACATGAGGAAGTTCTTCTTCAGCAGAAGAGAAGGAATCAGAATCAGACTCAGAACAATGACAGGCATCTGAGTCGGAGCAGTTACAATACATGTTGACTTGTTCCTCGGAAGAGGAGGAGGAATAGTCATCAGACGAAGAGGAAGAGGCAGAAGACTGCGCAGCATGTTGCTGAATATGGAGAGGCTGAGCACGATTGTGACAATTTGCTGTTTTATGAAATGTGGAATGACAGTGAGCACATCTAGGTTCCTGTTTGACAGTCTGACTGGTAGATGGTTGTTTAAACTTAGCGGATTTCTTTCCAAGACCTTTCTTAGACTCTAGGGCTGTTGGACACATGTTTGAGGTATGACCAGGCTGACCACACAACCAACAGACAACTTCTTTCATTTTAGCCAATTTAGCATCTTTGGAACGGATGTCATGAGGATGATAGTAATGAGTCTTGGGCTTATAGCGATAATGCCCTCTTCTTTCTTTGGGCCTTCGATTCTCTTTAGGCCTTCAGAGCTCTCGTGTTTTACCTGAGCTCAATCTGTAGGTGGAGGCTTTACTTCTTTTGTAAGCCTTCTTTGCATGCTGCTTAGACTTTCTGCGATGCACCAAAGGATCATCAACTATTATTCCATATTTACTGCAGAAAGACTTTGTACCAGGAATTCTATTGAGCTTATCTATAGAATTTTGCATCTTTGAGTTGGTACATAAAGAAATCAAAACTCTGGTAATGATTGCATAGAAATCTCCCCATAGATAAACTTCCAGGGGCAAGGGGAATGCTTCTTGCAATTTTAAAATGTCTACCAACTTGGATGGTAGAGTAGCAAGGTAAACTTGTTTCCACAGGATATTCTTAGGGTCCTTGACCAAGAATATTCTCTCAATCCAATCCCTGTGGAAATCTTCATACTGATTAATGTTATTACATTTCAAATTCATCAATATCAATTCATTCTTATCTGTGAGAGCAAATCTGGCTCCACGGAAATGTTCCTGGATTAGTGCTGTAAGTGCACCAATCATATTTGATTGTGTTGTGCCATCAGGATGAAACATAATATCTCCCTGTTATCTTTGAGAATTTCTTTCTCCATTTTATCCAACATAATAGGGGATGACTCCAGCTCCGACCACCTTGCCAGAGTACCAGTAAAACACTGAATGAGTGTTTTACATGCTTCCACTTCACTTTTTCCTTCTACACACATCAACTTGTACTCAACTATCATCTGATCAAGCAGTTGCCTGATTTGTGCTGCTGTCAGACCATCTATGTTCCACTCCTTATGACTCCCTTCATGGAAAGTCTCTCTGGGTGGAATCTTTCCTGCACCATACAGGTCAGGGGCAACATGTCTGGTAAACTGGGGTTCCAGAGGCTCATAAATAGGAAAAGCATGTTTTTCAGAATCTGAGATTTCTAAAGCAGTGGCTATGGTTATTTTCTCAGATTTTTCTTCTGGCTTAGACTCAGGGGACTGAGACAGCTGTGGCACTTCTTTAGGAAAGAGGTGAGGAAACTGAGAGATTGGGCTTTCAAGCTCATGGGGATGAATGCTCTTTCCTTTAGTCAAAAATGAAAGCGGTATAAGCTTATTGGCTTTCTTCAAATTTAATCTGTCAAACTTATCAGATAGATTAGCAACAGAATCCCGTGTGGAAATACCTTTTTCTATGATACAATTTTCCACATCATCAAATTTTTCAATTGATTTTTCAGAAATATGTCTAACCACTTGCAAATCACACTGAACTGAATTCAAAACTCTATGTACATCATTTACAGAAACTTGAACAGAATCAATCTGGTCCTTGACCAGGGCAGTCTTTGCAACATTCTTCTCAAGACTAGTCAGAGCAGTGTTAGTCCAATTTATCTGCTCAGAAACTTTTTGAATTCTACCCTCTGTCCCTATTGCTGCATTATCTCTCTAAACCAGAGGATATGCATTTGCAAAACTTTGTCCTTCTCCTAGGACAATACTCTTGAAAGGAGGGTAAGTAGTATGGGTCTCTATTTTGCTGCCATCTGGTGCAGTCCAGGAATGTGAAGAAGAGGCAACTGAATCTGCCATCAAAACCACATCAGATTCCATTTATTACTCTACTACTACTACTAGCAAACATATCCCTTAATGGGTTTTGTTCAGCTCTATCTTTCTCTTCAAGTTCTCTGAAAGAGACTGACTTTTACATAAATGAATCCATTTTTAAAGAGAGATGGATTAAGTACTGACATTTTCTGATCCACGCGAATCCGACTTATTGGCTCTGATACCAATTTCTAACAGAGGCTTCTCAACAAGCTTGCTTGCTGTTGTCAACCAACAGACTTGGCCTTGCTTAGTTTCTTCTCTATCTTTTCTTCCTCATATCAAATCCCATTGTTTGGATTTGAAGCTGCAATATGTCTGTCAAAGTTTCATCTGTGATTGATACCGAAAAGTTCGGGTAACAATCAAACCAGACCGGTCCATTAGACAATGGAGCAACAATTCCTCCAATCAAAGAATCTGTGTATTTATTATGCGTTAGATCCCTTACGGTAGCTAACACATATGCATCGACACCCGGATGCACCAACGCATGAATACCAACACGCACACAACCCAAATGCAAAAATTGGGTTCCCAGTTTTCTTGCTTCAGCTTGAAGCTCTTTTGGATTTAAGATCGAGATTAACTGTACACAATCTGAATTTTCTTCTATAGAGCTGACCGACTCTTTAATGGTGATCCTAGTGGCTGTTTTCAAGTGCCAGACACCTAGGTCACTATAGACTTGAGAGGCGGATATTCTGGGCAAAACCCATCTGGCTTGTGGCTCGACCTCTCCATATAAATGATCAGAATGGTGGATGACGCATCTCGCATCGAAATAAGTGATGGATGGATGGCGAATCTTGATACTACAAGACATCAACTCATTTCTCGGAAAGTGTTAGTTTGAGAAATTATGTCCACGAGTTGAGTTATTGTCCTTAAAGATTATTAACGAGTCTATAGCCATGAAAATATGGGTTGCCGTTTATTCCATACCCATATTTTCAAAAAATCAAAAATTAACAACGAAAAAGAAAAATCAAACTTAACTAAATCAATTAACAAAACGAAAAACGAAAAAATTTCCTTTTGTGGAAGGCACGCAACTATAAAGCCTCAGTGCAATGAAGACAACTCCAAGTGAGCGTAGCCGTCATTTTGTGGAAGGCACGCAACTATAAATTCCACTGAAATGAAGACGACTCCAAGCGAGTGTAGCCTTCATGTATCGCATCCTCCTCCTCCTTCCATGAACGAAGGCACGGAGGGAGTACTGTTCTTAATTCAAATCTGCCATAATACTCAATACTTCAGGTAAGGGACGCAGTGCATACTAAATATCTCGTGTGCGGGAAACCAATATCTTTCTTTATGTTACCTGAAAAAGTTCCGTGCTACCTTACAAATGCATTCATATCTTTCCAATCACAAATGAAGCCATCCAACGTTCGGTTAAAATACCAAATTACACATACAGACTACTCAGCTCGACTGGTATCATTGAAGTAAATTTATCACGGTTGGGAAAAATTATATTAGGGTTTTGGGAGCCTAGTAACCCTAGCTTCTCTATTCTACACTCGTTTTCTCCTTTTTCTCTCAGCCTCATTTCTGCATTTCATCGCTTTTCCCTACTGCAGAAATGTTCATAAACATGTTACAAGAGTACGCCGAGAAGAATTCTTTGCCTTTTCCATTTTACACGGCCATTAATGAAGGAAAATACCATCTTCCGTAGTTCAAGTGCAGTGTCACAGTCAATGGTGTAAAATAAGACTCACCTGTGGGAGTTAGGTACAGGAGGGAAGCAGAGAATGTCATTTCTCAGGTAGTGGTCGAAGAGTTTCTAAAGCTGGGGTTGGATACCATGTTTTAAGTAAGATTGACTTCTACCCAGATTCTCAAAATGTTTTCTAGGGCTATGGAATATGTTGTATCTAATTTGTGTGATTTCCTTTTTATTTTTCTCCGAAAAATATAGCCATAGAAGTTTAAGACTGTATTCAGCTTGTTGATGTATAGTATATTTAAGAATTTGTCTTGAATCATTACCTAGTAACTCAAACATGTAAGACACACCAACTTGAAACAAACTCAACAATATATTAATGTCTCACAAAATGTTGTATAATGTGTATACATATAAATACATCAAGAAAATGTTGAAACAGTTTCTGGGGTTTCTTGAACTTTAATAACCAATTACCTTATCAAAAACTGACCCGAGGATTGGCTGTGTAACAGTCCAAACAAAATGAACATTGTTCTTATTGTCAAACTTTTTGTTGAAATGTTAATTTCAACTGCCCTGCCCACTGTCGTCGCCTTCTACTTTTGTTTTAACAAACTTTTCCACTGGCCGCTTGCCATTTTAGTTGCATAGTCAATTCGAAATTAAAACCCTTACAGTCTTTTGTTTGGGAAACAGAGCTTTTGTTTTTGTGTGCGCGGCAAAGTTTTTGTTTGTTTTGAATTGGGCCACGTAGCAGTGGTCCCACCGCCAGCACATTGGAAATGTGGACCAATCACGTTTTATCTCGCAGGTTGGAAGCTGATGTCATCAACCCAAAAACCAGACTCGAAAAGTTTTATAAACCGTAGCCTAAACTTTTTCTCGTTACAATTTGGCCTGACGTCAGCGAATGAATTTGTTACGTGAAAACTTCTTTAAATATGATTTATAATTTGGTTGGATTCCGCGGGCCCCAACTCTCAACCAATCAGATTTCGTTCGCGCAACTTCTGAGTCTGGTGATGTCATACAGTTTGTGACACGAACTGTTATGAATTTTGGTTTAATTTCTTTTGAAGTACGGGCATAAGATTTAAGTTTATGTTTTGTTAAGGTTTTGCGTTATATTGTTTCACACATCGCGCAATGGAAATTATGTTATAAACTTTGGGTTATGTGTTGAACGAACATAATACACATATATATTAAACTCTACGAGTTATAATATATATATGTATGTTTTAACATATATTATAGTTGCGCCATTGTTTTGTGGGCCCGGAGGGGCATACGTAGTTTTAATTTTAATTTTTTTTTATATAGTTTTTTGTTTTATTAAAATGTGTTGCGCCACATATGAAAAGAGCATGTAAGGCTAATGTAAAGTGAATGTAATACATAGCAGTGTATTGTTAAAAATAGAGCAGTGTGCCTGAAGGAAAAATATAGACAGACAGACAGAGAGTGTATTTTTTTTGTAAAAAGGAGAGAGAGAGTTTCTTGAAGCACTGCGTGAGTAGCATTTTAGTTTTTGAAAATCCCTCTGTTAGAGAGAAAAAAAAAATTGTAATAGATTTTTACAGTTAATGGAATAGAAAGCTTTTATGCAACCTCTGTCTCACAGTGAGCAATTTTTTTTAATTCTTTGTGTTAGAAGGAGAGTATTATTCTCTCTGTGTTTTGTTATGGAATTATCAGAAATTCCAACATGGTATCGGAGCTAGTCCAGGCTCTTTGAAGGTGTCAAAGAAGTTGAAGGAAGGATTTTTTGTTGCAGCAGTTTCTCCAGCAGTGTGAAGGCTCAACTAAAATCCAAGGTATTTCTCAAAACATAATTTTTGTTACTGTTTGCAGACAGTTATTTTATTTTAAAAAATCACAGTCAATATTTAAAGCATAGTTCAGAGTGCTAGGCACGGCAGGAGCCAGCACAAGCATGAATATTGGAAATGCTCAGCTCCCACAGTTCAATGGGAAGAACTATGATTATTGTGCAATCACCTGAGAGCCCTGTTTGCCTCTCAAGACTTATGGGAACTTGTTGAGGATTGTTTTGAAGAACCAGTAGATGAAAATGAGTTCAATGCCTTAACACAGGTAGAGAAGGACTTGTTGAAGAGAAATAAGAAGGACTCTAAAGCCCTCTTCTATCTCTATCAAGCAGTACATGAGAATGTGTTTCCAAGGATAGCAGTAGATAAGAAATCCAAGGAAGCATGGGATACACTCAAGACAGCCTATCAAGGTATGGAGAAAGTGAAGACAGCAAAACTACAATTTCTGAGCAGAGCTTTTGAAACTCTCTGCATGAAGGAGTCTGATAACATAGACTCATTCTTCACACATGTGATTGGAATGGTCACACAGATAAGGTCTCATGGAGAGACACTTGAAAGAAATAGGTGTGAAAGAAATTTTTGAAGAACGAACCCTCGGGATTTGATATACAGTGAGAACCACAGAAGGAACAAAGGATCTTAGTACAAATTGGACAGGCTTCATGCATCACTGATGACACATGAACAGAGATTGGGTAGAAATGAAAACTCATCTTTGGGCAATAGCATTAAAACTTCATTCCTTTGGAAGGAAGAGGTCAAGCAGGAAGGAAGTAAAGAGAGAAGGATGAGGCGAAGGCTTCAAAATGGGAAAACCATGTAAAAAATATGTCAGGAAAGTGACAGTAATCGAGAACCAAGGCCAAACATGACACAATGGTGGAACAACAACATGCTGGAGAGTAGGAAAAGAGTATGATAAATCAATGTCAGTGTCATTATTTGTAAAAAATATAGGGCATTGGCAAATGATAAGAAGAAAACTGAATGACTATGGGTGTAGACCCATTTGAAAATTTACTAAGAAAATATGGCTTGAAGATAAATTGTTTTTTTGTATGTATGGTGAGGAAAAGTAATTTATGGTTTCTAGATTCGGTCTGCAACAACCATAGCTGGGCATTACTATGTTTTCTATGTTGAGTAAATATGAAGTCTCAGTCACATTGAGAACGATGATAAGGATTCCATCATAGGAAAAAGGCATAATGGTGCTTCGAAAAAGAAAGGAGAAAAGAAGAGCATATCTGATGTATATTATGTACCAAGTATGAAATGTAATTTGTTAAGCATTGGGCAGCTCATTCAAAAGGGCTACAATGTTTTCTTTGAAGATGATGTATGCACCATCATGGATAAACCACCAAGCAAAAAATGTATTGTTGAAATAAGGATGGCAAGGAACAGAATGTTCCCTCTCAGGATGAGGGCAGATTTGAAGAATGGAGAAGAAATGGCAACAGCGACACAAGAGGCTTTCCAAAGAGAAGCAAAAGACGAGAATTGGTTATGGCATTTGAGATTTGGACATCTCAACTTTGGAGGTCTTAATTTGTTACATAGAAAAGGAATGGTAAGAGGATTACCATTGATTGAGAAACCGGACAGCCTATGTGAAGGTTGCATCTTGGGTAAACAACACAAAGAAAGTTTTCCATCAGAGAAAAGCATAAGGGCAAAGGCACCCTTAGAAATTGTCCATTCCGATTTGTGTGGACCAATTGAAACACCATCACTTGCAAGCAACCACTATATGTTAACTTTTATTGATGATTTTACAAGGAAAAATTGGGTTTATTTCTTGAAATATAAAAGTGAAGTGTTTGAAAAATTCTGCAATTTTAAAGCACTTGTTGAGAACCAAAGTGGGCATCATATCAAGGTCTTAAGGACTGATAGAGGAGGTGAATATATCTCTAAATAATTTCTGTGTTTTTGCAGAGAAAATGGCATACACAAGCAATTTACAGCAAGATATACACCGCAGCAAAATGGTGTTGCTGAAAGGAAAAATAGGACAATCATGGATATGGTAAGGAGTATGTTGAAGGCAAAACATTTGCCAAATGATTATTGGGCTGAAGTTGTACATTGTGCAGCATATGTACTAAATAGATGTCCAACAAAAGTAGTGATGAATAAAGTTCCGGAAGAAGCATGGAGTGGGATAAAACAAGGAGTCACCCACATGAAAGTTTTTGGTTGTGTGGCTTATGCACACATTCCAGATCAGCTAAGGAAGAAGTTGGACAACAAGGGGGAGAAATGTATTTTTATTGGATATAGTGAGGAATCCAAAGCTTACAGGTTTCATAACCCATCCACCAAGAAATTTATTGTGAAGGAGAAGAATCTTGGGATGGAAGCATTGACAAAAGAGTCAATATAAAGAACTATTTGTCTCATGATGAAAATGAGGATGACATGGCTGAAATACATCCATCATTAGCACCACTACCTCCACCAACACAAGGGCAGCAAGGGTCACCACAAGCTGGAGTAAGAAAACCTTTGCGAAGTAATGAGAGTGCTTCTCCAAGCACACCACAAGGAGCTGATTTGAGTGCTACTTCAAGCACATGTACACCAAATGAAATAGGAACAAGATTCAGAAATTTAAATGACATTTATGAGAAAGAGGCAGCAAATGAAGGTATGAACTCTTTATTTTCTTTATATTGTCATGTTGATGATCCTATTCATTTTGAGGAAGCTATAAAATATAGGAAATGGGTAGATGCTATGGATGAAGAAATTAATGCCATAGAGAGAAATAAAACATGGGATTTGGTTGAACTCCCAAAAGGTAAGGAAGTCATTGGAGTGAAATGGGTCTACAAGACCAAAAGAAATGCTGAAGGTAAGATTGAAATACACAAGGCAAGAATTGTTGTCAAAGGATATAAGCAGCAACATGGAAGAGATTATGAGGAAACATTTACACCGGTTGCAAGAATGGAAATAGTGAGAGCGGTGTTGTCTATTGCAGCACAACACAAATGGAAGGTTCATCAAATGGATGTAAAATCATCATTTTTAAATGGAGTGTTAATGGAAGAGGTTTATATTGAACAACCTCTAGGCTATGAGAAAAAGGGCCAAGAACACAAAGTTTGCAGATTGAAGAAAGCTCTTTATGGGTTGAAACAAGTACCAAGAGCATGGTACAGTAGGATAGATTCCTATCTACTGGAAAATGGGTTTGAAAAATGTAAAGGAGAACCCACATTATACATCAAGGAGAAATATGGTAAGATGCTAATTGTTGTTTTATATGTTGATGATGTGATCTTCACAGGTAATGATGATTACCTCATTGAAAATTTTAAAAAGGTCATGAAAGATGAATTTGAGATGACTGATATGGGCTTGCTGAAATACTTCTTAGGAAAAGAAGTAGAGAAAAATGAAAATAATATTTTTATTTCTCAAGCTAAGTATGTAAATGAAGTTTTGGAAAGATTTAACATGCAGGATTGCAAGGCAGTAATAACACCCATAGTAATGGGATTGAAACTCAACAAAGAGGACAGCAGCAAGGATTTTGATCCTAGTTTGTACAAGAGCATAGTTGGCAGCCTTATGTATTTGACTGCAACTAGGCCTGATATTATGCATGTTGTTAGTTTAATTTCCAGATTCATGGAGAGGCCAAAAGAATCACATTCGCAGGCAGCAAAAATAATTCTGAGGTATGTGAAAGGAACTAAAAGGTATGGTATTTTGTATACCAGTTCAGAAAATTCTGAGTTAATTGGTTACACTGACAGTGATTGGGCTGGAAGTGTAGATGACCGGAAAAGTACATCTGGTTATGTTTTTCATATGGGTTCAGGAGCTATTTCATGGGCTTCTAAAAAGCAGCCTATTGTAGCATTGTCTACAGCAGAGGCAGAGTATGTAGCAGCTACAATAGCATCATTTCAAGCAGTGTGGATGAGGAGAATGTTGAGAAGTTTATGTCAAGAACAGGTAAAAGGCACAGTGATTTATTGTGACAATATCTCATCCATAGCATTGTCTAAAAATTTTGTGTTTCACAAAAGGAAAAAGCACATAGATGCTAAGTTTCACTACATCAGGGAGCTAGTGAGCAATGGAGAAATTATTTTAAAACATTGCAGGACTCAGGAGCAATTTGCAGATATACTGACAAAGCTATTGGGGCAGAAAAGCTTTGAATATTTGAGGAAGTGCATAGGTATGACTGATAACCCAGCAGTTGAACTTAAGGGGGAGTGTTGAAATGTTAATTTCAACTGCTCTGCCCACTATCGCTACCTTCTACTTTTGTTTTAAAAAACTCTGCCACTGGCCGCTTGCCATTTTAGTTGCACAGTTAATTCGAAATTAAAACCCTTACAGTTCTTTGTTTGGGAAGCAGAGATTTTGTTTTTGTGTGCGCAGAAAAGTTTTTGTTTGTTTTGAAATGGGCCACATAGCAGTGGTCCCACCACCAGTACATTGGATACGTGGACCAATCGCGCTTTATCGCGCAGGTTGGGAGCCGACGTCAGCAACCCAAAAACCGAACCCGAAAAGTTTTATAATCGTATCCTAAACTTTTCGCGTTATAATTTGGCCTGACGTCAGCGACCGAATTTGTTACGTGAAAACTTCTTTAAATCTGATTTATAAATTGGTTGGATTCCGCGGGTCCCAGCTCTTGACCAATCAGATTTCGTTTGCGCAACTTCTGAGTCTGGTGACGTCATACAGTTTGTGACGCGAACTGTTATGAATTTTGGTTTAATTTCTTTTGAATTTCGGGCGTAGAATTTAAGTTTATGTTTTGTTAAGGTTTTGTGTTATATTGTTTCACACATCACGCAATGGAAATTATGTTATAAACTTTGGGTTATGTGTTGAATGAACATAATACACATATATATTAAACTCCGCGAGTTATAATATATATATGTACGTTTTAACATATATTATAGTTGCACCATTGTTTTGTGGGCTCGGAGGGGCATACGTAGTTTTAGTTTTAGTTTTTTTTATATATAGTTTTTTGTTTTATTAAAATGTGTTGCGCCACATATGAAAAGAGCCCGTAAGGCTAATGTAAAGTGAATGTAATACACAACAGTGTATTGTTAAAAACAGAGCAGTGTGCCCGAAGGCAAAATATAGACAGACAAACAGAGAGTGTATTTTTTTTGTAGAAAGGAGAGACAGAGAGTTTCTTGAAGCACTGCATGAGTAGCAGTTCAGTTTTTGGAAATCCCTCTGTTAGAGGAAGTTTTTTTTTGTAATAGATTTTTATAGTTAATGGAATAGAAAGCTTTTATGCAACCTCTATCTGGCAGTGAGAATTTTTTTTTAATTCTCTGTGTTAGAAGGAGAGTATTATTCTCTCTGTGTTTTGTTCTGGAATTCTCAGAAATTCCAACACTTCTGTGAGAGCCAAAACAAGTTATCTGTATGGGGATTTCGGCTTGGGTTGGTCATAAAGTAATTTCTAAAACCTGTTTGCTTTTGTGAGAGCCAAAACAAGTCATCAATATGGGGATTTCGGTTTGGGTTGGTCATAAAGTAATTTCTAAAACATGTCCGCAGTAGTAGCCATCTCTACTCATGATGTCGGCAGATTTGGAAAAACATTATACCCAAAAGTACTGCTCACAATCTTGATGCTCAAAACTACCTAGTTCAGGTGAGATGAAAAGAAGGCAGTGCTAAAGTAAATTATAAAAGCTAAAACACATCCCACACTATTCACCCTAGAAATTTTATAACTTTGATGAGGACCAAATAAATAGATAGGCTAAGATGGTCAAAAAAAAACTTAACCTTATGAGAATGGTAAACTAACCAACATTGGCATCTATAGCTTATGGGTTTGACACTACCTTCACTTGTCCAATGATAAGAATGCAATCCTGGTTTTTGGCCTAGTTGGAGGTACCTTCGATGTTTGTGGTAAAGTTGGTTAGTGGGGACATTCATTTTGGCGTTGAATATTTTGACAATAAGATGCTCAATTATTGTATCTAGCAATTTCATGAAAAAAAAAAAAATAGAGCTTGTGATTACAAGTACAAAATCTTTTCAAAGACTCCACACAGAATGCAAGAAGGAAAAACATATTCGTCTCTTGAGTTAAACTTCACTATATTTAGTGTAGAAAAATTTATCATGGGTGTTGGCAGTGGAAAAATCACTATGTGTAATATGGTTTGGAGAAGTGATTTTGATTTACTATATTATTACTATTTACTTTATTGTTAATATGAAATTCTCTAGTAGTCCATATAGGGGATTATGTTGGTTTTAAATTTTCACTATTACTATCATTAAACATATTTGGTATATTTATTTCTTGCACATTGCAATTATGTGCCATTGATTAGTTGAGTTTTATTTTATCTTCAAAATGCATATATAAATATTATTAAACATATTTTTTATATATATAATGTAGTCATCCATTTATATTAATTAATTTTTTTCAACTTATTTTAATTATATATATAAATAAATATAATAAAAAGTCATTTACATTTTTATATGAATGTGTATATTTCAATACTTTAATATATTTTTTAAGATAATTTTTTTTAAATTGTTTATATATTTTTCCAATTTTTAACTAATTATATTTAAAAATATATGTATAATAATTTTTTCATTTTATTTTCTTAATAATTAAGTTGTTATTTTTTATTCACTCAAATTTCTAAAATTTGTATTCAAAAACAAAATCCATACCATGATTAAACTTTATTATTAATATTGAACTATTATTCAATTAAATTATATTGAATTGAGCCATTTTCATATATTATTTGTATTATTTTATAATAATAAAAAGTGATATTCACACATTATTAATATCATTACAAAATAAATTTAATAGAATAATGTCACATTATATATATATATATATATCAAATTTATTCATTAATATATTTTTAGAACCTAATTATAATTAAATTGGTAGTTTTTAATATGTTTAATTATTATTTCACATTATAGACAAGATTAGCTATATAATTTAAACAGTTGGTAAATGTCAATAAAATTAATCTATTATAGACCTCAAAATATTTATGTGATATATATTTCACATTAACAAGATTAAAAATATCATAAAAATTAACTAAACAAATTATAATTGTATTTTAAATTATTAATATTAAATTATAAAAAGTATATTTATGTGAGAAAAACACGTATACATTTAAAAACATGCAACAAGATGCTTAACCATGGAGATTCACCTCCACTTTACGATAAATTTTTTAACCTGTAACCAAACTTTGTTACAATATCATAGGCCAATATCATGAGTTAGAATACCACATGTCCAAAAACTCATAACTTATTTTACAAGTAAAATATTTTACATAATTCATTTTAATTTAATATTATAACATGCTTTTAATTAAATTAAAAAATAAAAATGATAGAACTAATTTTAAGATAAAGCTCAAACCTCTATCTTGACTGCTAATAAAAATATTTTGTGGATATTCCATATAGAATTAATTCTCTACCATCCAATTATTAATTATTGGAAATTAAATTTAAATTTTGAAAGCCATATATTAAAGAGAATATAGAAGTTGTTTTTATCAAATTGTCTCTTGAAAGAAACTAACAAGTATGGAATTTAAGGATAGCCCTATGTAATTGTCTAAACCATCAATCTTACCCAATCATCAATCGTAATACATAAATATTGAACACATGATGTACATCGAAATCCACATGGGAGAAAAACAAAAAACTCCTTAGGATTAATTGTGTTTGCCAGCACCACATGTAGGTATAATGTTTTGTAGCAACCACCCTATAAGAGGCACCAATTCCCCTTTTCTTTGTAGGCACAAAAATTTTGGAGCCACCAATCCCAACTGAATTTGCAGGAACCAACCTTCAAGAGCCACCAATCCCTTATTGATCTCTAGTTTT